>KQ479177.1:0-28139 GCA_000331835.2 Trichoderma hamatum GD12
TCTACTGCTTCTACTGCTTCTACTGCTTCTACTGCTTCTACTGCTTCTACTGCTTCTATCTTCTTAAATATTAAACACTACTTAAATACTTTATATACCTAAGTATATAGACCGTATCCCTTGTTGGCCATGTCTATGGTTTCACTACCCACAAAAGGAATATTGTAAATGTGGATTTCTAGCCACTATCCACTACTCTTATCTCAATGCTACTAACCATCTATGTAAATCAGTGCATATCCCTGTTCCTAGAATATTCAAACTTTTAGACGTCCAACTTTACCGTACCGGCACATTGGTGAGATTCGATGCTGCACCGTTGAAGGGTTCAATGAATCATAGTGAATCATGGAATCATTGATAGCTTCGGCCCGTTAGCGAACCAGCACCCCCTGTACCTCAATTTAGTGGGCCGTTGACACCACTAAAAACGCCTAGACGCAGCATACATGTACCGTTACAGCCTGGACGTGCTGCCATGCCACCAAGTGAGCATCGATATCCAACATGCACCACGAATCATTGACTTCTCAACTATAGCTCTTACAAGGCTTTATTACCTCGCATCCACATTTGCAGAATTAATAATCACATCATCCAAGCCAGATATACTCCATATCTCCATGCGTCGCCAAAACTCAAATCGTGGAGCATCCGCTGCCTTATCCGAGGTTTTGTGGGGGTGGACCTCGGCAGCGCCTCCACGCCAGTCTCGGCTCTGGCTCTCGGGCGTGGCATCGACGGGGAGCTGAGAAGCCCTGCTGCGACTCTCTTTGCTTACAAGTTACATCGGCGTGTTTTTTTATCGTCGGCAGCGAAGCTTGAGCGTTTCTTTTTTCTTTCCAATTGAGTGGCCGATATTTCTCGATCCTACCAGCTGCCATTGATCGACAGCCAGCTCCAGCACCGCCATCAGCTCTTCCATCCTCCATTCTCTCTCTTCGTCGCCATCACCATGACCGACGCAGCAGTTGACACCGCCGTCGACGTCTCGGCCTCTACCGAGATCGCCGCCGCCATCGACTCGACGCCCTCCATCCCGACGCCCTCCAAAGCTCCCATCGGCGCCGTCCTCGCCGCCGTGCCCTCCAACGCCGACGCCTTCGCCGCCCACCTGCTGCGATGCATCCAGACTCGCGCCGGCGCCGACGCCGTGCTGCAGTTCCTCTGCTACGGCTTCAAACTGTCGGGCTCGGTGCTCGAGTCGCTGAGCCGTAACGCGCTCCGCCAATCGGCGCAGAAGCTCGTCGCCATGGCCTTCCAGCTGCCGCCTGCCACGACGGTGGTGCTTTCTTCGGCCCCAGCGCCTCCCGGAGCGGCTTTTGCGCTGAGCTTGGCGAATAACTTCAAGGCTCTATCTGGAGTGCTGAGCGAGGCGCGAACGATTAACCGACTCTGGGGTCTGCTGGGGCTGTATTTTGGCCTCAAGAGGATCATTTCCAGAATGCGCCCTAAAAAGATTGAATCCGAGAAGGAGGGTTCAGGAGCTGTTGTCGAGGCCGCGGCCCCATTCGAGACGATTTTCTCTCTCACTCAGATCGTCACCCTCATTCTCTTCCAAGTCTTTGAGAATCTGGCCTTCCTAGGCAGCAAAAAGGCCATTGACCTGAAGCCCGCGACGATGGGCAAGTTTGGCCTCCTCAGCGTGCGATGCTGGGGCACATACGTCTTCATGGAGCTCTCCAGGCTGCTGGTGGAGCGCGCCCGCAAGAGCCCAGAACTCAAGACGGCCGCTTGGGCAAAGACCTGGAACACGAGCTTCTTCCGCAACTTGGCGTGGGCGCCATTGACTGTCAACTGGAGCATTCCCGGGGGAATTGGCTTGCCTGATGCGGCGGTGGCCTTGTTGGCCATGTACCCATCAACGGGACAGATGGTCGACTTGTGGCAAGATACGGCGTAAGAGCCGAAAGATGTTATTTTTTTCTCTTCTTGGAAGCCCCTTTGAAAGGGGCCAGTACATCTGTTTGGTGTTGCGCGAGCGGCTGTGCAACACACGATAGACTTTGGAGGGGGAAAAGACTCACAGTACTCAGAAAGATTGCCTGTCTTACGACAACGTATAGATAAACAGCGGGTAAGACTATCCCGCCGGAGTAAATGCTGGTAGAAGGTGGGAGAGATATGCAGGTAAGCTTCTTGGTCTGTCTTTGCTTCACTGGGGTTTGCATGTAATAGCTATTTTATATACTCTGCCATTTACGTTTATGAATTTACGCATGTACCTCTTTTATATATCTCATCTCATCTATGCTGCCTGTTATATGAGCCGCTCATACCACCTTCGCTAAATAAAGTAAATAACTAGAAAAAGCAAGAAAAAAAATCACGCTCCAAGTCGTCTACATGTTAAACCGCTGAATCTCCTGCAATGTCCAAAACTTCCTCATATTCTCCGCCCCCAACGACCTCACCTCATCATCCAGATGCGCCCACAGCACGCCTCCCCAGCTCTCCATCTTCTGCTTCAAGACGCTCAGCTCAAAGTCCTTCTCCCCGCTCTTGCACTGGCTGATGTACTCCTCAAACCCTTCCAGTCCCTCGTGAATCTGCGCGTGCTGCTTCACCAGGTCGCCGTTCTTGGGGTCAAACTCGGGCATGCGCTTCGCCAGCATGGGGAAGAAGTACGTCTCTTCGATGCGGTGGTGCACGGTGAGGTGCTCGGCGAATTCGGTGCCGACCTGGAAGAGCTGCTTGAGGGACATGCCTTGGGGGCGGCGGCCGGTTGTGCAGGCCTGCCAGAGGACGTTCCATGATTGGCGGAAGTTGTTGTGCTGTGAGATTATATGTGTGAGATGGTTCTTTGTAAAGGTGGGTGTTTCCGTTGACTCGTTCAAGGTGATGTAAGTGAAGGGCTGCGGGAGTTCAACTTACAAACCAGTTCATCTTATCCGCAAGACGGTTATACACCCTGAACTCATGGTCCGAGAGCTTTGGGAGCTCATCCTTGACAGGACACGGCTCCTTTGTGTCCTTTGGCGCTTCTGTAGCCATGTTGAAGGCGTTTCTCTGACTCGCCGAGTGGGATATATAAAAAGCCTGGCGCTTTGGTGTCGCAGCAATACGTGCCCGTCCAGTCAAAACTCTCCTGTTGAGCAATAAGTTTCTCGTCAGAGTCTTTGTAATAACCATTCGTCTATTGGTCTTTTTTCTTCTGCTTTTTATCTATACGCCTCGCAGAAGAAAATTCTTGAAGAAAACCCTTTTTATCTCAGAAACATAGAATCCGGCCCTCGCAAACTTCGAATCTCCGTGTTCGAGTAGCCCTTTGGATAAAAGCTCCCATGATTGGATATTTTGGCTGAGTCAGCCATAAACGCCGCTCCACCGTCTTACACAAGCTTCTGTAAGCAGCTATTTTAGATGGAAAAGTTCTCCATTAAAACGCGCGGTATCGTCTGTGATTCGATCGTGTGGCTTGGGGATGGGTCGTCGCCGATAGTCCGGATGGCATTCGGTGTTGGAGGCGATTTCTAGCTGGACATAGGCCTTGAGATCTGACACCAATAGGGCAAAAAGGTGAAAGATCCGATTATGATAAACGATGGATATTCATAATCGGATCTTTCACCTTTTGGCCTATTGGTGTTAATGAATAGTAAAAACATCAAGTGTTATAGTCACTTTATAGAACCATCACTTTGTAATTCCCAGTAGCTTTGATCCTATAGCACATTGAGTATAATGATAGTCCACAAGGGTTGCTTCATTATTGTATAGCGGATCCATCATACACGATCCGACTCTCCTCGGAGGGTATCAATGCCGATATGCATATCATACATGTCTCATGAAGTCCACCTGTAGCTTACACCGTGAAAAAGGTAAACTCTTTAGTGGCCGAAGAGTGCTATGCTTAATATGGAGTGCATGTACAGGGATTCCACAATGCACCACTAACAACCGCGCGGCAAGTATCCTAAGCAAGCAACTCACACTTTACTCATGTTAAGTTTCAAAGTTCCGAGCAGAGGCCGAATTCCATTTTACCATGATTTTTTTTTAAAAAAGATTATTACCTCGTAATATTAGCTACAATATAGTCCACTTACCATGTTTTAAGCCGTCAAATCGGATATGGAGCTTGGTCGCCACTATCTTGTACAATGGATTCGGCAACACAGCCTTTGCAGTTTTCGTGTCTCTTATCGTGAGTCCATGGATGTAAGCAATTGGATGTGTATCGTATCGGAATATCTCACATCACACCACGTCGCGTGTAACGCGGCAGACCTATCAGCGTGGTACTGTGACATTTTAACACTTCAATTTCCGGAAACCATATCCAAGGTAAGATAAGCAATAAGGCATCTAGGGAGGTTGGTAAACTTTAATTTACTGCCACTGTCATGTATCACAGATCTACGGAGTGTTTTACAATATAGCTAGTGATTAGGTACTCGAACAAGCTTGCAGGTGTCATAGTCTAAACGTAAAAATGTCAATTCAGAAACACCAATGCCGTCTTACCATTCGCACCCGCAATATTCACTAAACACATAACCTCTACAGGCTGTGATCCAGCAGCCTCATCTGTCTCACTCAAATCTCTCCATGCACACACCCTTCGGATCGCGGAGACGCAAGACATCGCCTGCGCACAACATCCACCAGTTCCGTCTTTGGTACGACATGAGGACGAAAAGACTTACGTACGTTCGTCCTCTGTTCGAACGCATACGCCATAGCAAAGAGCTTCTCTTCGCTAAAGGCCAGGCCTGAAAAGGATATGCCAAACGGGCCATTGGGGGCTGACAGTATAAGATTCCCCCAATCAGACGGTGTGCTGGGAGTGCCATTTGGGCTGCGGCCCAGAGGCACAGAGATGACTGGCAGGCCGACTTGAGGTGCTGGTAGGGCGGCATAGAGTGTCGGTAAAACCATTGCGTCCAGGTTATATTGCTGTATCGCTCCCGCTACACACTCGTTTCCGAAGAAATACCTATCCAGCGTTACGTTGGGCCAGTAAGTCGGGTTCGTATTGTTGATGCCAAAGTACAGAGCACTATCCCAAGCGTTGGTTTTGATGGCTGGGTAGTCCTCTCGGGGGTCTCGTCTCGTATAATCCCGAAGACCCTCAAGGGAAGTGATGTTATTGGGGTTATGTGTAAGGAGACTGAGATATTTTTTTGGTAAATCGGTTAAAAAATCTGCTTGAGTGGGATTGAAGGCAGGTTTTCGAGAGGTAGAAACATTGTTGCCTTGGACGTAGGACTGGTACGCAGTAGAGCAACTCAAGTCGATGTTATCAACGATTTCTGCGCCAGCTGAGCGGATCACATCCAGTGCTTTCTCAAACGCTGCTGGATCACTGTCGTATGCCGGATCGAAATGAGGTGTTATTGCATTGCGAGACACGCCAATCCGCTTACCTTTGAGACCTGAATCTTTGCACGCGGCAACGTAGTCTGGTATCTCACCAAATGGAATCGCGCTTGTGTAGTTGTCGTGTGCATCACGTCCCGCCATGGCCTGCATAAGATATGCGGCATCCTTGACCGTTCGAGTCAAAGTCCCAACGGTGTCCTGTCTCGACGAGAATGGAATCACCAAATATCTCGAGGTCAGCCCTACCGTTGGCCGGAATCCCACTATATTGTTTGCATGCGCGGGTGCAAGGATTGATCCGCTGGTGTCTGTCCCAACGGCGCCCCAAGTGAGGCCAATGGAGGATGAAACGGCGCTTCCAGAGGATGACCCTCTGGGATCTTGATTTGGGAAATATGCACCGAGTGTTTGGCCGCCATATGCCGACCAGCCTTCGTGGTTGATGAGTTCTCTGGCGGCTGCCCACTGCGATAGGTTGCTTTTGCCGAGAATGATGGCCCCGGCTTTGCGCAGTTTGGACGCAATGGTACTATCCTCAGGGACTTTGGCTCCTAGCAAGGCGTATGAACCAGCAGTGTTATTCATCTTGTCAAATGTAGCGATGTTATCCTTGAGAATAACTGGTATACCGTGAAGAGGTAGCTTTGTAGAATCAATGCCTGCTCTTCTCTCGGCATCACGCTCTGCAGCTATTGTCAACGCATCGGGGTTGATCTCAGTGACAGCTCTGAGTTTTGGATTGACTTCTTGTATTCTGTCAATGTAGGCCTGTACTAGATCAACGCTGGTAAAGAGATTTCTATCCAGCCCGGAGCGCAGATCTGCGAGCGTGGCATCAAGTAAAGGTGGAAAAGCATTGTGAATATGTGGTAGACAATGTGAGAGCAAGGAAAAGGATACCACAAGCAGAACTGTGGTCAACGTTTGAAGGTGCTTCATCATTAAACCAGAAACGATCAGCAGAGTTACTAGAAATGCCTTCTCGGTGTATAAGACATGATACTTGCGGTTGCTAGGAAGGATATAAGCAGACATATGCACATATATATATTTGGTCTAAATATTTATATACCTAATATGTACGCCAATATTACGTGGGAAATACAGCCACTATTACTACATGTATCCAATCGTGACCGGGGTCGTGGGAAATAGACGGTGGTACGACTTCCTTATGGCTACGCTACGGGCCGTCATTTCCACCCTTGTAAATTTCCATTACTAGCGCTATCTCCCTTACTTATACCTACGTATACTACAAATTTCCAATGATTTTCGAATTTAAATATGTTTTGTGAGACGAAAGGTGCAGGCGATGAGCAAGGTTGGGATCTATTACTATATTATCGTTTGTGTCCAAGATCTCGAATAGATTTTCTGTCTACCACCCTAGTTGTATTAAACGTAGGCCTAAGACATAATATCTTGCTTCTAACTGGACATGGTGGCCCGCAACTCCCAGATAAGGCAGAGTAATAGCTGAAGTAGAGCAGAGGAGGCAGGGAAGCACAGCACGATTTTCAAGGATAATTCTTCTTCTGCAACCCTATCGCCCGATGGATTGCAGAACACTCTTCTTTAAAAAAAAATCTCTATAGAAATTGACGCCTGTCATTCTTAGGACAAGTATTCATGGTATATGAGTGTCCATAAGAGTCAATCTGTCCACAATGAATAAAACTACTATCTTCGCCCTCAGTAATCTTCATTTCCCTGAAGCTTTCTTAGTCAGAGACAGACGTCCATCATGTGGCCAAATCCAACCGCGGCTGAAACCACATATCAATAGATCGTGCGGCTGTGGCACACATACGGATGTATCGGCACATCGTCAAGGTGAGACAAAGCTGGCTTCACTAGTAGCTTCTCTTTGGCGTCAACTCGGAAAGACAGCACGGCAAAAACTATTGGTCCCAAGCACGGCCACATCTAATTTGTCCTTATCTCTACCAATTGGAAGCAAACTTTGCGAATGTCTCAGTTCAGTGGTGCCTAAACGGCGCAAGGGATCAGAACCCTGTCTTCAGCTAGTAGTTGGTGTTGCATCATGTTTGCTGGACTATTCGAGATTAGCTATTCGTGAGTGCCTCGAAGTTAGTATCGAGGCGGTGAATATTACTCTAGCTCACAAAAAACGAATGAATCAATGAAGAAGAAGAGATAGAAATTCATCTCATTCCAAATGGTAACATCACACACTGCGGGTAGCTTCACCATTCATTATTGTTAACTTTCTCATTTCGTTACTTTTGGAGTAATCAATGCTAGATTTCCATTCAGTAACATGCATGTAGCCTTGATCACATGACTGATACCATGAACAATTAGCTGTCAAAATATAAATCACTGTTTAAAACCAGGTGCTTGGAGCTCACAACGCTAGTTGACCCTCTTTTGAATTGTATCCCCATATCATGATATATCCCTACATTGTAGATCTTTACTACTTTAGATTTTTACTACTTTAAAGCCGTCTTTTTAGAACATCGAGAAATCAGTGTTCGAATCCTAGGAGAGTAGTGTCGGAGATAAAAGTCCGCTAAATACGTGCCTAACGAACAGCTAATATCAAACACTAGCCTACATACGTATAGACATGCCGATCCTCTAAATGCTCGACTGAAATCGAATACATCAATAATACGCACGGAGGCAAAATACTCATCATAATAGCCACTATCGAACACTTGACAAGATGGTGGTCAGCCCAAGCTCCATTGAAAGTGCTCTTCACTGTTTATATAAAGAAGTCAAGTATACTTCCAGGCAAACTCTGCAAGCCGACGAGTAAATTTCTTTTTTATTTTTGCTTTATATATATATATATATCTTGTATGTACTCTAGCTATACCAAAAGATCCACCTACTCATCATCCTCCAACCCAACAATCTTCAGCGAATCCTTCCAAAGCCTAGCCTCCTCCTCGGCATTATACGTATGGCCCGCAGTAAACGAGCTCGTCATATCATGATCATCTGGGCCAGGCTCCGCCACCGCAACTTCCGCCAGATACTTTCCTCCCTTGCCCTCCCATTCCTTACCAATCGCCGCCCACACCTGTGTCGCAGCGCCTTGCTCGGGACTCTTCATATTCTTAAGAATCTCAGGGCCAATCGACTCCATCATGGCCTTCATATTCTCCTCGGAGAGGTATCGCGACAGACCGGTGGCGATGCCTCCGGGATGAAGACTCAGCCCATGAAGGCCACGAGCGCCATATAGACGCTCAATCTGATTGGCCATGTATACGTTTGCAGTCTTGGACTGGCCATAGGAAACCCAGTCGTTGTAATCGCCCTTTTGGAAGTTATAGTTGTCCGAAGCGAGGATGCCGTGAAAGCGGTGAGCGGAAGACGAAACATTGACAACACGGGAAGCAAACTCGGGGGTGCTGCCAGCGAGGAGAGCGGGCTTGAGAAGTTGGAAGAAGAGAAAGTGAGAGAGGTGGTTGACGCCGAATTGCATTTCGTGGCCATCTTGGGTGAGCTGCAAGTCGGGAATAGCCATGACGCCAGCATTGTTAACGAGGATGCTGATCTTGTCGGTATCTGCCAAGATGGTCTCTGCTGCAGCCCGAACGCTCTTGAATGAAGTCTGGTCCATCTCGACGAGTTTCATGCGGGAAGGCTCAAAGAAGTCGGCAAGCGCATCCTTGGCTTTGGTAAGATCTCTTGCAACCAGGTAGAGGGAGGCTCCTGTGGTGGCCAGAGCGCGGGCAGTCTCAATACCGAGGCCGGACGAGACACCAGTGATGACAATGTTCTTTCCCTTGAGCTTGTTGGTCATTCCTTCATCTTGGACGATCTGGAGGGCCGTTGGTCTGGCATCGCCAGGGCCCTGGGGAGAGACGTGAGCCTCAGCGTAGCGAGACATTCTATTATGTATAGGTAACTTTTAAAGAGTGATGTGAGTTATGAGTGGTGTATGGTGTAAGTGCGTCTGTTTTAAAGCTGTCTGATGGTTTCTCTCCTTTTCTGATAGGACGCTACTGGCTCTTATATATCTACACACGTACATGTACACTGTTCGACCTGTCGGACGCTCTCCTAGCCCTTCAACTATATGCCAATCTCCACAACTGCGCGGAGCTTTCCAAACGCTTAGAAACGCTCTACAAACCCGCGAATAGCTTCAAACTCCGTCGACTTATAGGCTGATGCTTTTTCCCCAACCCAGCCTAGTCCCGGCTCCAGTCCACCATTCGTGCTGGCGGGATTTCGTTACGGCCGCTCCTGGTGGCCCCACACCGCCGATACCAGCGGACGCTGACCTTTTTTGCTGCTTTGGGATGGCCTGCCGGCTATGCTCCTAAACGCCGGCCCCTAGCTGCAGGTGGCAATACATTCAACTTTTCAGGGGCAATAGCTTAACGGGCATCCATAAATATGGGGGTGTAGCGTCTATTCTAACTGCTGATACGGAAGTTGTTGGGTAGCATACACGAGCTGGAGTTCATATACTCGGGATATATTGTAATGAACAAGTACCATGTTATATGACAATGACAAGACGCATATAATACATATACGAATTTGAGTAAAGGGGCACCACAAGAGAATACCAGATTGCTATGTTTTCTACCCATCATACCATAACAAATCGCTCTAGTAAATGGATATGGTAGATATCGATGCTGTACTTGTATTATATGCAAGCGAATTTGCGTATATTTTAGCCAGTAAACCCTATATTATAGCGGAGAGGCGCTATGTATAGCGCCTCGCCCACTATCTCTCACCAGAAGGCGCTTATGCACGTCTGGGGGCTTTTACTATTATGTCCGGCAAGCTCCGCACTTGTGGGTCCGCCCAGGACGGATGCTTTTGTGATGAACCGTCTCTCTTCTTAACCACCCCTTTCAGCTCGTTCATGATGTCCAGTGAGAACCCAGGCGAGATAGTCTACGTACTGGCCAGTTCTAGTTCAATACTTGCTGCTGTTACACTCCTTTCTCTCAATCTGTGAAATATCACCTACGCTTGTATAATGATTCCACACAAGAGAACTCAGTCGCCCAATGGAGACGCAATATCCGCCGAGGTCATACCCGAAATGACAACCAGCGAGATCCGTCAAGTCCGTAGAAAGATTCAAAACAGGGTGAATCAGAGAGCATTTCGTATGTACAGGGCTTACTTACAAGCGTGTCCGCATCTTCGATTGAAAAGGGGGGCTACTAACAGTATCGGGCCAAGGGTCGAGGATCAGGGAAAAGAAAGCGGCCGACGGCAGCATGGCACAACCTTACAGAGTCCATCGCTGGCGCATAGATGCCGGACATGACGACATGCCAGCACTCAAACCAAAAGGGGACCCCCAAGAGGCCGAGGCGAAATCCGCTCTGTCCAATCAGCTGCCCCTCGAGGATCATCCAGCAGATGCGGAAGAGCCGCCCAACAGTGATGAAACCCATTCACATCATGCATTAGCCTCCGTGTCGGCTGCAACATCCGCAGATAACCGTTCCTCCGCCTGGCTAAACCTAAGATACTGCTTGCTCTCCGACCATCTTCTCCATCTCATCCACTTCAACGTGCTCCGGGGCCTCTCTTACAACAAAAAAGTTCTCAGACCAAGAGCCTTCCGCGAGTGTATCAGCACGCCATCTGTAGCTATGGAACGTGTCATCTCACATATTCCAGACGGCGAATCTCTCATTACATTCCCCGAGAACTTGAATCCTACAAACCTGCAGCTCTCGCGCCCCCACTCAAGCTGGATCGACGTGTTTCCCTTTCCGGAGATGAGAGACAATCTGATTCGGTACGAAGACTACTTTAGCCATGCGGAGTTTCTGAGAGACCTGCTGGGGAATTTGATTAACTGCATGGACAGTGTTTGTGACTTGCCTTCCATGATGCCAGCCGCGCTGCAAGGGCCCAAGGATTATAACGACGCTCCTGACCGCAGGGGGTTGATTTTGTGGGGAGAGCCGTACCAGAGGGATAGCTGGGAGGTGACTCCGGGATTTTTTAGGAAATGGTGGTGGCTGATGAAGGGATGTGGTGAGTTGGTTGAGTCGACGAATAAATGGAGGACGGTGAGGGGGGAGAAGCCTTTGCGGATGGCTGTACTATCACAATAACAAGCAGCATTTGAGAATAATTATTATAGTATATAGAAGACTTTATGTTTATGTAGTCTAGCCTTTGGTTGTTCTATAATGAACGGTATAGCTTTATCGCTGTCTATCTAAGTCGTTATGCGTGTCATTAACATGAATACCATATTGGGTATCATCTTCCATCAGAATGGTCTATCGGGGTATTTCATATCGTACATCCTCCTTTCTTTTTTTGGCTTGCTTTTCTTTTCTTTTTCTTTTACTTCTCTGGAGATTACGCTTGTAACTGTATCGCATCTCCAGCTTCATACGCCGGCGGTGGATCCATGATGATAACGGCAAACGTTGCCGCGGCATACTTGATATCAGTTCCCAACCCAATCGAGATTCCAGTCACGACCTCAACAGCATGATCCAGTCTCACTATACAAGACTCCGTCGTCGGCTTCGTGTTCATGACGAAAAAGTTGCCCCACGCTCCCGAGTCCAGCTCAAAGACTTCGCTATCAATCTTCACCGCGCCGGCCATGCTGCACCCGTGTCTTCTCTGGGTGGCTGTTCGCGGCAGCATACCAACAGAAGTCATGACTGTAGACTTTAAATCCATGGAAACGCTTCTCAAATATAAGTTCCCGGCTTCAAGCATGTCGGGGGGCGTGTGAATAATGACTCGCACAGGAGTCGGCTGCCCGCGGATGAGAATTGCCGGCTGGGGGAGAAGAACCTCGACTTTTAATGAGGGCGAATATTTCGGGCTATATGACGGGCACGAGCCGTCGGCGTGCTCTTGATCCATGATTGCATTTCTTTGGTGCGCATTTTTGCGGCCAGACTTTTCATTCATCGCCACTGACAGCACGCAGGACGATCTAGGAAGCGATGTGATGGATGGGGTGCAGCTGAAGGGAATCTCCACCGCCACGCTCTTTACTTTGGTCATCGGGCCGAGAATGCAGCGGCCCACTGAGACGACAATGCCATATGTTACTTTGACGCTCATCTCAGCCTCGGTGATATTCATTGATGGTGGAAGTTGGCATTTTTGAGGTCTAGCGCAGAAGCAGTTGGCTTCGGCTGGGAACTGGAAATCGAGGGGGGTGGTGTATATTGAATCGCCAGACTCTTCGTCTTCATCCCATTGCAAATCCCTGTATTCGATTTTTCTCGATTCTTCAAACAACTAGGGATACATGTTAGTCATTTTC
This sequence comes from Trichoderma hamatum GD12, assembly GCA_000331835.2. NCBI lineage: Eukaryota > Fungi > Ascomycota > Sordariomycetes > Hypocreales > Hypocreaceae > Trichoderma > Trichoderma hamatum. The sequence goes on from KQ479177.1 coordinate 12,599, forward strand.
GGAGCATATATTAGGTACCACGAGTTGCGCAGCGCCACTTACCACTGTTGTGAAACTTCCCGGGCTGGCCCCATTAACATGCGTGGGAAACGATACCACCATGGTGCCGACGAATTTGACCGAGATGCGAGGCGATTTGTGAAAGGTAGGTCCTCGGATTTCGAATAAGGCTCTTACGTGGTCTTGTGCAAGATACGGCCCCTGGTGGGCATCTTGCAGATCGAGATTCAGCTTCATAGTGGGAGAATTGGTTGACCAGGGCGTGGTGGAGGTCTCGTTGGTGTCGCGAAGACAGGCCGGGGTGGTTGTATGGCAGTTGACTATACATTAAATGTAGTTGTATATAAGGTTAATTATAAGTGATGCTGCTGCATTGAGTCAATCAGTGGCAAGTGTTTATTAGATGATGATGGTGTGCATGATTCAACTGCTCGCCAAGCACTTATATATATATATCCAGTCTTCATAACTATCCACTTTACAAAACATCCCATGCAAGCCACCCGTTTGCCCTGTCATTCGTCTCTGACGATTACCGACAATCACCGAGCTAGTCAATTTTTTCTAGAACGCTGCTAGGCCATGAAACGAGACCAATGGCGTAAGAGAGGCGTTGCCGGATGCCGGCTCTCGCGTCCCAGACCACCTTAAAATGGCCTTATCGACGGATATGAGTCGGTGTTGGGGGCTCCCCACAGTGATGCCACGCGCTCGGAAATTCGGAATCGCATACAAATCGTCAGCAGGCTTGCCGGCAGAGCCTTTTTTGCACGCACTGTAGATAATAGCGCAGGCGGAGATGCGCCGCCGTCGATTTAGATTGGATTGCGACCTCCGTAATAGGATACCCGAGGTTATGCACTGGCAAATGAGCGTTGACAATCGCGACAGTACGTCGAATCGACCAAATACACGTTTGTAAGTCGTAATCCTGTCAACCACAAAGGGAAATTGATTCTCTAAATGGATATAGATACGTCAGAACTTCAATTCTATATTAAGCTTAGTGAGCGCCTTTTTGTCGGCAGTTCCCGAGTGGATAAAAGCGGATTGAGTTCATGGCATAGATTAGTCTATATTAAACCCTGGTTCAACAACGGAAGTTACCATAATTATCCAACTTTTAATTCTCTAAGTCATCTTAAATCTTAGCAACATCAGCTAGCCAAAATGAGGGATGTTTGTTGACCAAGGAGAGACAAAGGACCCCGCAGGCAGAAAGAAGAGCGTTCGAAACATCTCAACAAGAATAAAAAGCCTTGCCACCATATACGTACACGTGATGAAGGCCACAAGTAAAGACTGCACGATGTTTTTCGCCCGATCAGATAAACCGATTGACTCCGGTGTAATATAAGCTACAACTGTAACCAGGAAGACAACGGGAAATGCAGCCGTATAGACACTTGCGCACCGCCACCAAATTAGCTCAAGTTTTGTTGGAAAAGCGAAATTCCACGCCAAAATATGAATTGCGCCAAATACAGCCGCACCAATACCTCCAGCGAGCCATGGACTAAGTTGCTCCCATAAATTACCATCCCATCCATCAGCTCTCTGAGTAACCGGCTTAGGACTTTCAATGGTAACTGTAGTTTCTGGCTCGGTAATTTCTGGCTCTCTACCAGCAGTGGTATTTCCTGACTCAAGCGAAGCTTGGTTTGATATTTCCGAAGCCTCCCTGAAACACGCATCAAGAATATCTGCAAGCTTTGTCTCTTCTCCGGGATAATCATAGATAACAATAGGTGTGGATACGCGTTGCGGCTTATACAAATATAAGCCATGTATGATGACCGCACAGACTGCGAAAGCTGCCACAGCGATCTCAAGTGGACAAACAGGAAGCTTTTTAGCAGCGCGCGCAATTATTTGTATGATAGTCCAAAGTATCTGACCAACCGCGATGACCTTGCTAAATATATCGCTTTTAGACTTGTCTTTAATCTCCTCAGTCGTGATATCGGGAAGTGATTCAATAACTCCTGTGCGTCGAAGTTCGTAGACCTGCCATGCGGAGAGACAATGTACTTCCCTTTTGTTTAGTATTCCGGAGGCCTCTAACGGCTGTTTACTTCGTATACCGAAGCCCCCCATCTTTGCGAAATGGCTATGTCTCAAGGTCCAAGGTACTTTGTCTTTATCAATGAACTCTTTCATTTTTTCCAGTACGTTGCGTGCTTTGATCAAGTCGTCCCAGGCAATGCCTATTACATATTCTGGGGCCAGCAGAGTGACATACATCATATTCACATTATAAATATAACCTCTCCGCGCCCATTCTTGGTCACCCAGATTTTTGTCACGACGACTGTTGCGGTGCCCAGGAAGACTATTATGCTGGAGTGTCCATGTGCAGGCAAAGATTGTGAAGAGAGAGCTCCATAATATGTCCAGAGTGCCACGAGTGTTTGGGGCCGATACAAATATGAATTCCGATTGTATACTGGGAGCGGGAGCAGAGCATGTTGTTTCAAATATCGTATAGGCTCCAACAAGTGGTGTTAGGCCGAGGAGGAATAGTCGGCCAAAGCGACTTGACATTTCGATTGATTATGATATTTCAACGATAAAAGAAGGCAGCTCTGGGATACTACCTAGCAGTGGATGATTTTCTTCTGGAGCAATATTAACTCATCAGCGGGCCAGTGTTTTATACAAGATTCAGCCACTCTCAAAAGAAAAGAAAAAGGGGGGGCGGGGCTTTACCTTTACGCGCATTTTGGGCAGCAACAATTGTCACCGAAGATCAATTCTATTGGTAGAGGAAATACTACTGTGCACAGCTGGCAGTCGTTAATTGGCTACAAATGGATAGCTGAAGCAAGGGAAAAGCTGTGCATCGCGAAGCGAACCAATTGCGTTCAGGGCATTCAGCCTTTACGCCCTCTACAAAATAAATCTTACAAAAAGCAATATTCATAATGTAAACAGGAACATATCGAAGTAAATAATAAGATAATAAGAAAGAATGAAATAAGATACATGTATCAGGCCCTTCTTACTAAAATTCGAACCCGAATCTCAAGTGTAGCAAGTGTATTTTGACCTAGCATGTTAGGCAACAACTTTTCGAGGCCTAAAGTCAATTTTATTGACAAATACCTAGACAAATAAACCAGGAGGCTGGGCGTAAGAGATGCAATGAGGCTAAGACATGGATCCATTCCCATGTTAATAAGATCTTCCGACCTATGCGCGCGCCAAGAGACAGTGTTAATGAAAAGGAACGATTAATTAAAAAGAACAGGAAGAAAAGACAGAACCAATCAAAAGAAAGGAATAAGAACAATAATATACCTAAATAAAAAAAATAAGAAATATACAGAGATACGCCGCCGTCGATTTAGGTTAGATTGCGATTTCCATAAGAGGATACACGAGGTTATGCATTAATAAATGAGCGCTGATTAAAAATAAATGTAACGCAAATCAAGCAAATATACATTTATAAGTCATGATCCTGTCAACTATAACTACCTAGGTAGAAATTAATTTTCTGAAAGGTAGATGCACAGAATTTCGATTCCGTATTAAGCTTAGTGATCTCATTAGCTACAAGCGACATAATTACATGTACGTAGGTATACAGGCATTATAAGTCTTATAGAATCCTCGCTGGACCAGCTAGGCAACATGAGAAATATTTGTTGACCAAGTAGAGATAAAAGATCCAGCAGGAAGAAATAAAAGCGTTCGAAATATCTCAACAAGGATGAAAAGCCTTGCCACAATATACAAGCACCCGAAGAAGATCATGTGTGAAACCAACACGATACCCTCCACATGCTTAGGCCCACAAGAAAAAGGTATGCAATCCACCACTATCAGAGAAACGCAAATGAAAGACACAACACCAATAATGGGAAATGCAGCCGAATAAACAACTGCGCACCGCCAGCATAGTTGCTCAATCGATGTCGGGAAAGCAAAGTTCCAAGCGATAGCATGGACTCCGCCAAATGCAGCTGCGCCAATAGATACAGCGAGCCACAGGAACGTCCTATCACGCCTCTTCAGATCAGACCAGGCCATGATAAAATTGAAAAAGTCACCATCCTCTCCCTCGCGCCAATCTGTCGAATTCACTCGGTACTCGCAGAAAATCTGATCAATCGCGTCCGGCTTTCCGTTGATGTAATCAACAATAACGATAGGGGTAGAAACACGCTGTGGCTTTGGCCAGTACAATCCATATGTTATGACTGCACAGACCGCGAAAGCTGTTACGGCAGCCTCAAGCGGAGAAACAGGAAGCGCTTTAATAACTCGAGTAATTGTTTGGACGACAGTCCATAGTATTTGTCCAACTGCAATAGCTTTTCCTAATAAATCGGTTTTAGACTTATCATTAAGTTCTTCAACCGTGATATCAGGGAGGGAAAGAATATTTGCTTCTCGAGAGTGGTGGACTTGCGAAGCGGAGAGACGATATGGACCTCTTTCTGATGATGCTTTTTTTCGTATGGCGAAACCCCTCATCATTGCATAGAAGCTATGAGTCAAGGTCCAAGGTACGCCATCGTTCTTCGCGAGCGGTTTCATTTTTTTCTGTATTTGGAGTGCTTGAAGTAGTTCAGAACTACCCGTGCCAATTATAATCTCCGGAGCAAGTACGGTCATAATCATCAGCAAGGCGCCATTACTAAACCCTCTCAGCTTCCACATAAGGTTATCTAACCATCCAAAGCCACGACCTCCGCGCTGCATGGGAATATTAGGGTGATTAAGTGTCCAAGTGCAGGCAAAAATCGTAAAAAGAGAGCTCCATAATATATCCAGAGTGCCACGAGTGTTTGGAGCCGATACGAACATGAACTCAGAGTGCGGATTAGGAGCAGAGCATATTGTTTCAAATACCGTGTAAGCTTTAACAAAGGGCACTAGGCTAAGAAAGAATAATCGGCTGAAGTAATTTGAAAACTCCATTAACTATGGTGTATGTAAATAATAAGGTTGTGAGTTTCGGAGTGCAAGACTTGCTTCTGAAGCAACATACCATCTTTGGCAGACCATCAATATTTAAAAGATCCAACTTCCCCAGAAAGAGGATGACAGCAGGTTAGGACTTAGAATAAACTTCAGGCAGCAACATGCTTACCGAAGTTCAATTCTATTGGTGATTGAAATACACAGCTGCAGTGGTTTATTCTTTCCACGTAGGGCAGCTGCGGCAATGTTACACCACAAAGTGACCCAATAACCCACGTAGCATGCAGCATAAGCAGAATGAAGATGGCCAAAGAAAATATCTAATATATACTATAAAACGAAATGGGACTATGAATTATGTATCAAAATGAAGGTCGAATGGAAAGATGCGTGCAAAACAAAATCAGAAGAAGCAAAAGAGAGGGCACGCTGTTCAGGACTGCCGGCATCTACCGCAAGAGATTGAGCCTGTGTCTCATGCATGACATATTTTGGGCAGTAGCAGAGGATGCCTAAGACCTAGGTAATATATTATTATATTCAATTAGCAGAGAAACTAAATAAACATTTGGCAGCCCATCATTGGCTGCACCGAAGTGGACGAAGAAAATCAGGCTGCAGCAAGATGCAATGCATCGATGAAGTGTACCAATATCATTCTAGAGCACCCGACCTATACACGTGATGAATAAACAGGGCCATAATAGATCCGGAGAAACAAAATAAGAACGATATGCATAAATGAAAGACAAGAGGCGAAAAAAAAAAGAACACATAAATAAGTAAAATAAAAAGCAAAAAAGAAGACCCTCTTAGAGGGCTGGCGGTACTCTCCCGCCGGGAATTGAACCCGGGTCTCAAGCGTGACAAGCTTGCATACTGACCACTATACTACGGAAGATTATTGGCTGTGAGCAGCCAAGGTAGGTGGTTTGGTTGAAGGGAGCGGTCTTGTAATAGCTTATAAACTGTTGTGCACTGCGCCAAGCCATTCACATTGCATTTCTCTTTCGCAACTCTCACACATCTTCAATCTCCATAGTAATATTTCCCCTGAATGTAGACATCTAAACAATACTACGGTCAAAATAATATATATTTTACGTGCTTCATTAACATTGTTCCCCTCATCATGCACTCTATCATACAAAGAAGAGACGCCTTGACTAAAATTCCGTCTGCTGTAACCATCCAGAACTCATGAATCTATTCCAGGGTATGCAAACTGCCGTAGCTTCAGACCCCGAGACGGCAACGCCGTAAAAGCCCGATTCGCCGCCATCTGCCAGTATCCACTGTCTGAAGCAGACAATTACACCTAAAAACAAACAAAGCATATGCATGCTCAATTCCACATCTCATCACATCTCAGCTTAGATAGCTCACAGTATATCACACCCTTCACTCAGTCATAAGTCTCAGCCTCATCCATCACTCATCTTCCACCACCACTCACAACCCCCCAAAATGCCAACACCGTCAACGCCACCAAAAGTGTCAAAATCTTTTCAAACCCACCGGATCTGCCGGCCAAGTGGACCCCACGGCGCCGCCTCATTTGCTCAAAGCCATAGCTTAAAAAAACCATGGCTTCTCTCTACGTGTACAGCATCTAATTACGTAGCTGTCCCGACTCAATCACATCCCAATCAGCCCACACACATCCCATCCATCCGAGCAATAAAGAAAAAAAAAGATAAAATTTTCAAATCATAGCCGATCGAATCTCACGCAAATGAAGTCATAACTTGCCATTATAAAAAAAAAAAAAAGTCTTTAGCTTCACCTGGTCCCGCATGACGACACTTGCCGAAGATCTCAGCTATTCGGGAATAAAAATGGCGATGCACGTAACCTTGAATGCTACATTTATCCACACTTCACAAATCGGCCAAGGTCAGATATTACCACCACCACCACCATCACTAAAATACTACTCTGCATTTTTTTTTTTCAACGTATCTTCATTCAACAAAGCCATGCTGATGATGTTCTTCATCCCGTGACCTCGTGTTCAAGATGCTGCCAATTCTCCGTCACCCAGAGCCCTGAACCCCCCCTAAGCGAATCCCTCAAGACACCACTAACACGAGCCAGCTACTGCAAGGGCCCCTCTCGTATCGGCACCCAGATATTAATATCTCCTATTCTTTTTCTCCGACCTCCTGCTTCGGCTTCTGGATTCGATATTATAGGCACTCGAATAGACGGTGTAAGGGGAAAAATGCTCTTCCGGTCAACAACAATACCTGGCTACCTACAGTTGAATCCCTTTTTTGCTCCCTTACCGACTGTTGGCGCAACACTGCATTTCGAAGAACATACCACTACCGCTAGGTGCATATACGTGCTATATTTATGCCAGCCCCGAGTCAGGCGCTCAACCAGCCACAGCGACACGCTCCCGATGAATCCTGGACTCCCAGCAGCGCCTCTTTAAATTCTCAGCTCAGCGCCAAACAGACGTAACGTATTCTCTCTCATCGCTACACATATGTTGTACAAGTAACCAGCAGGGTATCTATCCAATAGCATGCAATAGCACATAGCACTGTACCACACACATCTCAGCAGTGCCGATCTCCATAATCCCCGACCGCTTCCTCAGCCCTAGTCAAAGCCGAGCTCCAAAAACTCGTCATAACGTAGCTTCGTCCTCTGCATCCCGTGTGCAAACCAGTATATTTAGCCCTGTAGCATAGCTCTAGTCCCGCCCGGAAGCAGGGGGAGGTACATACACGATGCACCCGCTGTCCTTGCCTCACCGTACTACACCGTAGCTGGGTGCCAAGATGCCATAGCATACCTATATCCGAATATAGCACTATACACCCATCTCACACCCAGCCTCTATTCATCGTCTCCCTAGAAGAATCGAGTCTAGATCTATCATAGAACAATGAAAGAAGGAAGGGGGCGAAAATGACAAGGTAGCTGTGCATACATACATACATACATCGTACCTGGTAGCTTTTCGCCATGCGAACGAGCCCAACAGGAGCCAAAACCTCGTGTTTGGTGCCGATCCACAGTCTAACGAGAGTCATCGATGATCTCATTCGCTCGGCCCGCTCCCCCTCGAACTCGAATCCCCCAGATGATGCTGAAAATAACATCCCGCTATTCAGAGCTCGTAATTGGCAGTCCTTGTTGCTTCTGCCCACTATATAAACTTGCTAATCCCACCGATCATTAGACACATTCCACTTACCAACACTCAAGCAAACAACCAACAGCTATAAAATCCCACTAATATACTCAACTCTCTTTTCCCTACAAGAAAAAACTCAACCCCCAAAAGCCTTTCAAAATGCAGTTCTCCATCGCCGCCATCGTCCCCTTCTTGGCCGGTGCCAACGCCATCATCACCGGCATCGCCGTCCCTGAGACCATCCAGCCCGGATCCGCCTTTGAGCTCACCATCGAGACCCAAAACTACATCCAGACCGTTGCCGACGTTGCCGTCGCCGTCGGCTACGCTCCCGGTGATGGCTTCCCCGAGAGTCTCGGCCAAGTCCTCGGCTCATTCTACCTCGGACCTCGTACGTTACACCACTAATTTGTATACAAACATATACACACACATAAAGCTAACAGTTGAATACAAACAGAAAACTCCAATGTCCTCCACAACATCACCGAGACTGTTACCCTCCCCGCCGGCACCCAGCAGGGCGATGGCATCATCACCGCCGCCATCTTCAGCCTCTGGGGCGCTGCTTCAGGCCCTGGGGTAAATATTTTTAACGTGACAATCTCGGTCGGCAGCGAGACCTCAAAGACTCTCAAGTCTAGCTCTGCGTAAATGGATGAAATGAATTAAAACTGATACCTGGGTATTCGACCAAGACTGAACGGCGACGTCACGACATATATTAATCAGCATGTTACATGAAGGCGCTGAGGGATAGCGGACTATTTGATTTCGAGCATTGATATTTAATGATTGCATTTTTATATATAGACTAATACAGCTCCAAGCGGTATAATTGAACTTGATATTACTTAATACCTCCGTCTCTTAAGTATGCGACACTTGATTGTGCTTGAATGACCAATGTCTATCCTTAGCAAGGGTATATAATCCTCAACACAGCCCATTAACAATGAGCGCCAAACCCGAATCTCCCACATTCACATCAAAGTCAACAATTCTTCTAGGTAATAATCTAGGTATATTCATCCAGGTATACTGGAATCCCATTATCATAAAGTCCCAACACCCATCCACCCAATGCAACGTACGTATAACGCTCAGTATGTATCTATTCTATAGGGGTATCAACAACAGCAACAACAGCATCATCAAAAAGCAACTCATTTCCTATGAGGTCCCTTCACCAAGACCCCTCCATTCGCACTCCCCCAGACACTATCCGTAACTCTCGTCGGCACTTTCCTCCCCTTCAGCCTCTGATCAACCAGCCACGTCCCCACCACAAACTCGGCCCTGCTCAGCATCCCCATCCTGCTGCGATCCACCAGGTCATATATCTCGGCCAGCTCATCCAGCGGCAGCCTCGAGCGCTTCCATACCTCTCTCACCACAATGTTCGCGACGCACTGCGAGACATCCCTGTCCAGGTCACTGCTGAGGCTCGTCGCCGGACTCATCAGCCGCGTGTCCGTCAGCAACACGCCGCGGTTCGACGCCCAGAGCGCCTCGTAGCGCTTCCTCTCCCGCGGCCGAATCTCTTCTCGCCACTTCTTCCTCGATCCTTCATGATGTGCGTGCTTGCCCTTCCTCAACAGAGCTCTATGTCCCTTTTTGTGGGTATCCTCCTCTTCGTCAGACACCTGGTTGGGATTTCGTAGCGTATGCAACATCCGGGGCGATTTCTGCCGTTTCGGTACCGGAGGAGGAATCAGCGTCGATCCTGTATGATGCGGCGTCAGACGAGCCGAGGCCAGCGACCCTGCCATGATGGCATCTGTAAGATTATCCAGCTGCGTACCCGGCGATGCATTTCCAAGAGGTCGTGACGGCGTCGAAGGGGCGCTGCTCACAATGGAGTGCCTCCTAGATAGATACATAGACGATGGGCGAGAAGACCCGGAATGCTGAGGAGACACAGGCAGCCCCGTAGACAGGTACATGGACGACGGGCGAGAAGACCCAGTCCGTTGAGGAGACACAGACTGCCCCGACCGAACCATTGCAGAAGCTATAGAAGCCCGCGACTGACTCGACGCCGCCGCATCCAAATTATGGCTATACGACCTTCCTCGTGGCTTAGGTTGATCTCCACTCTCTGCGCGTTTATGCCCGTGCCCTCTCGGCTTCGGCGGCGTAGGCGGTCGCTTCACCACCACAACATCGTGACTTTTCTTTGGGGGATCCGGCGAAGGTGATGCCAGAGCGACATGTATAGACGGGTTCAGCGTCAAGTGCGGAGAGGCCATGGGACTCAATGGAGTCTTGGTCACCCGCGTCGGCTGCGGGGACACGACCTCGGTGACATTCCTGCTCATAAGAGGTTTGAGAGGCGGAGGCGTAGAAGGATGGTTCGCTCGCGGCGGTGACGTCGTAGCTTCTGATCGTGGGTGGGAATTCGTGGATTTGGATTTTTGCTGTGGTAGAGGAGCTGGTGTTGATGTTGATGATGTAGATGTAGCAGCTGATCCTGCTGGAGTCATGGGCCTTTGCGGCGGAGCGACAACTTTGTTCTCTTTCGATTTGTTCGCCGTAGGCTGCTCCGGCTGCTTCTTCGGGGGTTGATTACCATTAATACCATTAGGTTGCTGTTGTTGTTTCTGCGCAGTTTGCGACGCCGAGCTGTCCCCTCGCTGAAGACCAGGTCGCTGAATAAGACCCGACACCTCCGCCGCCGCCGACATTGACTTTCCGTCCCCTCCCGGAGCTGTCTCAGCCGTCGGGTTTCGGCGCGTCTTGGTCGCGGGAGGAGGCGTCGGAGGCGGCGCCCGCGTATCTCGCTTGACCACCGTCGGGGTCTTCTTTGGCTTCTTCACCTTCTTCTGCTGCGGCTGCGGCTGATCCTTGGCCATCACCACCGTCACTGATGGTCCGATCTTGTCTTCAGCTCCAGCACCGCTGACGACTGATTCTGGCGGCGAGGGTCCTTTTCCATTCCCTCTCTCAAACATTGATATCAACGACCCGGCAGAAGCCAACGGGCCTGAATCCACCACGTCGCCGCCAACACTTCCCCCAGCGCTGCTCGCAGAACTCATAGTCCTCACGCTCTCCGCCCTCATCCCCGCCATCTTCGCAGTCGTATTCGTTGCTGTCGTCGCCGTTCTCGTCGGACTCGCACTCCGACTCGCAGCCAGCGTCGCCGCAATGAGGCTCGGATTCTTGATATCCTTCCGCGGAACCGCTGGCGCCAGGCCCAGGTGCGCAGCCTGAGAGGCAAACGCCGCTGAGGCAGCGCCACCACCCCCGGTATGACGCTGCTGCAGGCTTTCGAGCTGCTGCTGCTGCTGCTGCTGCTGCGGTCTCGAAGCACCTAACGCCACCACCGCTGAGCCATGCTGCTGCTGCTGCTGCTCTGGCGCCGAGGCTGTCGAAATCGTCCTCCCCGGAACAAGGTGTGCTCGTGTGCCGATCGTGTTGTTATTCGTCGACCCGTTGGCTGACGTGCCTGTCGATCGAACCGCCTCCGTCGCAGCCGTATAGGCGCCATTGTCTCTCCTGCCCGCCGCGATGTGGCTTTGGTTTCGCCCCAGGCCTGGCCTCGTCGCCAGCTCTTGTTGCTGCTGATCCTGCTGTTGCTTCTGCTCGAGCTTGTCCCTCTGAAAGGCCAGCGTGGCGCCCCTAATTGCGGCGGAGGCGCTATCCGCGGACTTCATCACCGAGAATTAATTATACTTTATCGCGGGGCTGGCGACATTTAGATTAAAATCGAGCGTAGAAAAAATAAGAGGGATTCGGGGTTTCGATGGAAAAAGGCACGACTTATTCGCAAGGCAACATTTGAATGAATGGAATAAGAATTGAAGATGCAAAAATAATGATAATTTCTAACAATGCAAGAAACTGACAAACAACCGAATAAAAATAGGAGAGGCTGAAAGCAAAGAACAGAAAAGTCTTTAAGCTTGAGTAAACACGAATACGTGGAAGGATCCCCAGTCAGCCCAACCCAGCCAAGCTCACACCGAACAGGGACCCGAAACAGCCTCTTTTGTTGGGGGTTTTTCTTCATACGGAACTTCGGTGCTCAGCTGCCGGACGCCCCGACCTTCTGGCGCTTCGTTATAGGGCGGAATGTGACCCTGCACAAGCGCTAGAGAAGAGCCGGGCCCCACGCGCGCAGTGCACGCATCCACTACAAGTGCCCTGCTGCCAGGGACGCATGCGCTGTAGCTGTCGTTTCGAGGCCCTGCCACCTGCTAGAACCGGCTGTTGGTTGTTGGCTAAAGCGATACGACATCAGCTGAGATTTGTCTCAACTCGGCTATCGTTATCCCAGACGAGACAAGCTTCACAGGCACATCCATTCATTCATCCATTCATTCATTTAACAAGCTCAGCTCGAATTTAAAACATTGAAACATTTTTTCATGCTGCCAAAGCTGGAAAGAAACAGACACAAAAGAGAGACAAAAGGCCTCCCTCAGACCACCAGAGCCATCCAATACCGAACACACAAGCAAGAATAAGCAGAATCCAACGCCAGCCGTTGCCCTTTTCGCCTTTCCAATCCCAAATCCATTTCCATTCCCCTCCCTGCTGCTCCTTGGGAGTCTCCCATTAAGCCCCAATCCATGAATATCGAAAAAACAACAAGAAAGAAGGAGAAATCAAAAGAGGAAAAAATACAACCAAAAAGCCCAATGCTCAGCACAGCGCAAATATGACACAGAATGAAATACAGTCCGAGAATCGAACAGATAGAATTAAATGAAGCCGCAAACATTGCGCCACTGACTGCCTGCAGAACAGACAATGGCTCCGCAACGCCGTTCGTAGATGGCCCGCATCCTCATAAGCTCTTCATTCGTCTCGCTACCCAATGAGATGCTCAAAGGCAGCGAGTAGCATAGACACATGTCTCATGTACACCATTTTCCAACATCAACCGTGACAACACGGGACGTAGTGGGTTGGCGAGCAACAGCAACGAGAAGCAATCAAGGAAAGCCGTCATCGTCGGTCTCTGTCCATTCACCGTTCCCTGAAGTGACTCGGTTGCCATCTTCATCAATCATCACAGGCGGGGCGTAAGCTGCAGGAACTCCGCGCGTACGCTTCGCCATGCTGCTAACTGGTCGGTGGCCTTGCTCGGGCTCCATCCGCTTGTTTCGAGAGGATCGAAGCTTAGCATAGTATGAGTCGGAAACATCTGGCTCTTCTTCGCTATAGTCGTCGTATGTCTCCCAGTTCTCAGAGCCGGTAACAACCGTCGAGGTGGTCGATGTGCTAGATGTGAACCTGCTCTGGGCTGTTTGAGGATACCGTGGGACCTCTCGGATTGAAGGATAGCGGCTACCCTCTTCTTCATCAAAGTAGCTGTTCTGGCGACTACGATTATGCGACAGGCTCGACTCACGGCTCATTCTGGACTGGGCCCTCTCATCATAGGCGTCCTCAGGCTCGACTGCACGCACAGGGCTGGTGGCATTCGACCCTACCGACTTATAAGGCTTGAATGGTGATTCCAATGATGCGACGGATCTCAGTTCGCGCATCTTGGGTGGGGGAAGTCTGACTGAGCCGCCCTTGCGCAATGCCTCCATGCTCTTCTGGAATTGTGCTCTAGGCCGCTCGGGTGAGTTGCTGCCATCTGCAATCTTAGACAGAGGAGCTCTCGTGCTTGGCTGTCTCGTAGGGCTGCTAGGCACTGCAGTGGATTGCGAAAACATGGGTTGAGACTTGTTGTTCAGGTTGTATACACTGGCTGTAGGAGTTTTTGTCATTGAGCGAGGAGGCTGGGAGGCCTTGGTGGTAGTGGAAGGTCTGATTGCCGAAGATGATACTGACTTCATCAAGGCCTTGGTCGCTGACGGAGGAGGACCTGCTGGAGTCCTAGATCGAGTTTGAGTTGGCTTCTTGGAGTCTTCGGCATCCAGCTCGTCAAGGTATCGCTCGCCAAAAACCAAATACGGTCTATCGTACTCTTCCTCCCATTGCTCGAGTGCTTTGCGAACATCAGCCGTAACCTTGGGGAGCTCTTTGGCAATACGCTTGCGCATCTTTTCTTCACGAAGTAGCTTTCCGGGATCGCGCTTCTCGCCCTTCTGACCGCGTAACATGAGACGAGAGGCATCCTGGCTTGCTGCGACAAGTTCGTCTCGGTCCTTAATCAGAGATTTGTGCTTAGCAACAAGGTCGAGGATCGGCGCACGCTGCTCTTTCAGTGTAGTCAAGCGAGCAATCTCGCGCTCATGGGCCTCCAGCAGCGCATCACTGTAGACATCCGAAAAGGCCGGAGTAAACTCGAGCATGTCATCGTCCGAAAAGTACAAGGCATCCCAGAGTTCTTGAAGCTTGACGCGGGCGTCCTCAATAAAGATGTGCATGTTCTTTCGCTTGACCACGTTCAATCGCTCCAGCTCGTCTTCAAACTCGTTGATCTGACGGATTCCGCAGCCCCTGTTTTCGTTGAGGAAGGCCTTGGTCTCCTCCTCATCAATGCCAAGCTTCTCCCAGAGGTTTTCAACCGTTGCCTTGAGTTCGCGTATCTTCTTTTCGCGACTGTTCTTCTCTTCTTGTAGCTTATCAAGCCTAGCTTGCAGACGTTTGATATCTTCTTGGTGAAGACCCAGTTGTTCGGGAGCTTCGCGGTAATATTTGATGATGGCTGTATCTTGCTGAGCTTGGGGAACACCCAGCTCGACCCATAGCTGAATGATTTCGTCTCCTAGTGTTTCCACCGTCGTGAGCCGGCGAGTATACTCTTCATACACTCGCGTGAACTCTGCGTCAAGGCGGGCTACGTATGATGGTGACAGATCAAATGTTAGAGGGACAGACTGGTTGGGGCCGGTAGGTGGGAGAGCAATCTTGACGAATGAGGGCTCCAGGTGTGATGAGTATGATTCGAGGGCTTCAACAAGCTCTGCAGCAGGTAAACGTTAGCAATGATTCCCGAATAACAGCTACCCTACCGATAAAAATCCACTCACTCTTCACTTGTTCAAGTCGCTCTCTGTGCTGCTTCTGTACCTGTCCATGCTTCTCCTTGAGTCTTTGCAGGCAAGGTATCAGAGGATACGAAAGCTTCAAGTCGGCGCCGGCTGAGTTCTTTCGTTGGGGCTTAGAGTCGTCCATAGAAGCCTCCATCTGTCGAATCGCTGTGACAGTCTTCTTGGCTTCGTCAATCATGTCCTTTTTCTCTTTTGTCACTGTGCGCAGGTGGTTGTTGAGGGCTTCCGACAACGCTTGGAACAGCTACAATGCCAGTTCACGTCAGCATCATCATGGACAGATTAGCTTGCAACGAGTTGGGAGGGTCGCACCTCTGCCTCTCGAGCCTCACGCTCATGGTCTGGCACGCCGATTTCGTCAAAGATGCCGTGCAGCTGATCAATGCTGCTGTTGATCTGCTTAGAGAGGCTGGAGTCCATGGCAAACAAAATCAGCCACCCCGAGGTGACTCAAGTGTCGCTAAAGATGTTTTTTTTTTTTTTTTTTTTCTGTGAAAGG
>KQ479177.1:28149-65854 GCA_000331835.2 Trichoderma hamatum GD12
TTTTTTTTTTTTTTTTTTTTTGCTGTGAAAGGCCGGGGATTCCAACGCCTCGTTGGTGCTCAGCGTCGAGCAAATGGTTCTGGCGGTGATGAAGGAAAAAGAGTTGCCTGGCAAAGCGTCTGTGGGAGGTGACAAGGAAGAGCGCGGGGCCCTCCTGGGATCTCGCAGGGGTATCTGGTAAGGTAGTTGGGCAGAATTTTTTTATCCTCTCCTCGGCAGCACTGCGTACCCGGGGAATGGATGCGAAAGAAAATATGAATGTTGGATACTGATAAAGAAAACGGTAGTGTTGATCAATCTTGATGTGCGTCAGATTGATCGTCAGGCGGCAATCGATAGCTGCTGTCGATTGAGTGAAGAGTAAATAAAGAAATAAACTTTCTTTCCTTAACAAACGCTTGTAGAAAGAAAAAGTAACGAGAGTCGGCGTCGCTTCAAGCCTCGCCTCAATCAATGCACGTCTGCAAAGATGGTGAAGAAGAAGGGAAAAGAAGAATTGCAAAAAGCGAGACTTGCAGCGGCCATGAGACAGCTTTTGCATGAAAAATAGATGCGACTCTGGGTCCAAACGAGTGGCATTTGCACGGCTGAAGATCCCCACTCTTTAGCCGCCTTGGTGCCGCATGGCGGGCTGAGGGTTGCCATGGCGACGCCGATTACCTCTTCGAGGCGCCCTGCGAGCGTCCCGCGCTCTGTGAGTGGTTGTTTCAGGGCGTTACAAAGTCGCTCACCCCGCGGCCAAGTTGCTATCTTTATCGCTCGGTTGAGATCGGACGATGCCATGAGTCTCCCTCTTTTTTTGGCTGCGAAATTGAGCAATCTCTTATGATTTACCATGATTTCCATGAGTTGAATGACAAATAATACCATACGGGACACATCTTCGCATGTAGCTGCAAAATATTGATGTCGTAATACCCAACACGCTCTTATTCTGCCATGGCAACCAACTTGCCAAACCAGCAAATTGGAATATATTTACACGGACCAAATGCATCATCGTCTCTAGCCCGACGCAGAAACTCCATTAGCCTCATGCAAAACATCACGCCGTCTGCCTTGTTTACGTGCATTCGGAATTCTAACTGGGCGCAGCAAAAGACATGGGCCAGGGCCTGTAACCCCATGATTTTAGCGGCGGGCAGGGCTTTTTTTCTCTCTTGTCTCACACACACAAGATCGTCTTGTTTACTTTGGGAGAGGGGCAATCCACTAGGATCAGACAAGGTCCACGATCGTTGGGCCAATCCGCGAGATCCTCCGTTGCCCATCAGCTGGTGGAGCTGTGTTACAATGACTCCGTTTTGTATCAGAGGTAAACATGCAGTATGCCTGGTGGCGTCACTCAGCCGTACCAGGTTCAGATGGAGATGGCTATTGGTGTGATTTTTAGTGCTCACTCTGACCGGACGTTGCAACCCTTTGGTTCGCTAGGTCGTGCGACGAATAGAAATACAGCTGTCAGTATTCCGTGTCGTGTATAATCGAGGACATGAAAAAATAGGGAAAAAGTGTCAAAAAGAAACATCTTCTCCGATACTGGGAATCGAACCCAGGGCTGCTCGGATCTTCATGAGAGCGAGCGATGTTAGCCACTACACCATATCGGATTACCTTGTTGAAAGTGCCTGTGCTATTACTGACTGTAAACTGTGGGCCTTCCTGGCCCCCGCATCGTTTCGGCTCCGCGCTGAAGCATCCGTCTCACTCTTGCCGAGGACCATGTAAGTGGATAACTTCAACGGCTATTTACTTCTCTATTTCCATGTTCCTTTGTTTATTATTTGAATCAGTTTAGGCTACGGAAGGCGTTGTCTATTATCAATACTTCCCAGAAGTCAGATAGCTTACCATCGCCCGCACAAAGGTCAAAAGTACCACTAGTGTTGCTTCTGTTGCGATGCTCCGAATACTTCCCCGTTCGGCATATGCTGGCAAAACCACATTGCATTCGCCTCACGCCCAAGCACAAGATCTCCCGTTTCTACAGTTGTTATAGGCATAAGCTTCAGTAGCTGTGTCACAAACGTAAACCTCAAAGGCGAAGCACAGTCGCATAAAATAGCCGATCACCCGAGCGACGGGCCGGCGCCATTGGCGATGAAGCGATTCAAACGCCCAAAACGCCACCGGACTAATAACCGGTATCTTGGAAGCTACTATCTGTACCAAGTATGTACGACGCCATAGCATATGATACGCCTTAAAAACGAATGCCCAGAGGTATCTTATCCGTAATTAATCCCATGCTTAAAAAGCCAATCCCACCCGTTGTTTATATACCAATTATATTGCATCGCTGGACCCCGACCACGACCGCATCGTCAGGTCTTCCGGCCCGTCGTCCGGAACGGGGTCACCCATGTCCATTATACCATACATATCCCACGATAAAAAGTTTTGCAAATCATCCAAGTCAAGTGCTTCGCACATTGGCTGGGTCGGGGCATTTCGCTTGGAATAGGCTGGAGGTGACAGCTGCGGCAACGCTGATGGCACTGGTTGTTCGTGCTGAAGACCTGACCGTGATGAAGTGAGGACGTCTTGGCTGAGACCGACAAGCTGCTGCGCCGCATTGTTGCGGTCCCATGCGGCAGCACCTGGACTCTCGGCAGACCAGCTCAGTCCTCGAACGCCACTTGCACGATCCGCCGCTCGCCTCGTCGCAATGCCTGTCCGTGCAAGCGAGTGAAGAGAGATGGAGGGGAGGCTAAACTCTGGCGTGGCGTGGACAGGGCTAACAGACACACGATTTGATCTGCAATGGTATCTGTTAGCATAAGCCTGCTTAGAAAAAGGGATGATAGTCTGGGATATACTAACTTTTCGCCCTCATGAGTCTCAGAGCGGACTTCAGATAGCATCCTGCTCACAAGATCATTATGGCTAGTGGATTGCCGGATCTTGGACAGCCATCTATCAATTGTATTTGACTATGGTAGCATAGTTAGTATTTGTAGCCCCTTATCGGGATTGGAAGTGGAGACTCACCAGTGATTGCGCAATTGGAAATAGGGCAGACATCATCTTGAGAACCCGGCGGTTGCTCTCAACAGCATTGATGGCGTCTTCCATCTTTGACTGGGCATCGGGCCTACTTGGGTCGAGCAGACGCGCAACGTAGTACAGCATCACCCTGCTACTGTCATACACAAAGTATGGTAGCAAACTGTCCGATAACAGATGAGGTCCATGATCGGCAGCTTCAGCCAAAATATCCGCAATCTGTTGCGCATGATGATAGCAGTTGGCCTGGGCAGACTGGAGGAAGTCGTGGTGTTCCGGTGGCACGGATAGAGGCTTGGGAAGCTTGAATAAATCCGGCATGGATATCTTATACAGCTCCAAGTAGTTGTGGTGATATGTGCAATGTATCAAGACTAATGCTCCCAGTTGATTTGAATCGAGTCGAGCATAAATAGTTTCCATGGAATATTCGACAAATTCTGGCAGCTCCCTTTGCCATAGGCGGAGATCGGCGTCGAGAGCAGCGAATGGCGAGTCGGGGAGCCAAGGAGGGAGATTGGAGTCTAGCTGATTTACATATCTAACGATTCGTTTCCAGAGCGCTACCACTCGGATGTAGTAGGCCATAATGCCCATATTCGCAGATGGCTTTCTCGGTACCACGGATGGTGGCAAGAATTGGAGGACATGGCCTACGCCTAGAGTTTCCGTCACCGATGCTATGCGAAGTCCGAAATTTCTCTCATTCGTAGGTAGTTGGATCTTGATATCGTTTTCGCGCAAAAGGGTAAGCTGATCGATACCGCTACCTGCCCATGCATCGAGCACATAACACGCCCACATTAGTCTGCGACGGCTTTCTCTGGTGACAACCGATGGAGCCGATTCGTTGGATTCGCTACAAAGAACATCGGGGGATGCTTCGACGTTGATTTTCAAGGCATGAGCCATGCGGACAGCAAGACCGCTTAGCATCAGGGCATTGGAATACTCTCCTTGTCGGAAGTGAAAGTCATGAAGCAGTATAGCGACCTTGGAAACAGTGAGCTGAGATGATTATCATCGAATGGGTAATATTAAGTAGCATACCATGAGTCTTTGGACTGAAATCTTTCCAAAATTGGTCAAGATGAGGAACTCTGCTCTCTTAGCCCACTGGGCGCCGGCCAAGCGGATGAAGTCAGAGGCTGGTGTATGTTCATGTTGATTCAAAACGTAGAATCTGCAGACAGTCTAGTTAGTATAGTTATCGCATCCTTGTGGTGTAGAGGTTCTGTAAGATGAGCTACATACTTTGCCCCGTGAGCACAAATGATATGCAGCAGTGCTGATTCATCATCTGTCGCGAAGCCCTTGTCCAGCTGCCGCATGAATGATGGCTTATGTACAAAGGCGAAGCAGCGGATGGGATGGATGTTGGCAAAGTATTGCTCTACAACACGGCGCAAGTTGCGGCCAGTGGGAAGACTTGGTGAGACAAGCCTAATGAATCATGTCAGCCCGAGACTCCTCTCATGCCGACCATATTACAGTCACAGGAGAACCCCCCCTTCCTTGCTTCCTTCGCACATATCATTATATGATATTTTACATACCATGATAGGACATCTGATCCCGATGGCTCGATAGAGGCCACACTCTGCAGACTTCCCAGGGCCGGTACCTCGCCGGGCATCTGCGGCTCAGCCGATCCGTTGCTGGTCAAAGGCGTAGCCAGCTGAGGGTTCTCAGCCTCATCGCTGCCCTCGGCAAGCGCAGCGATAGCCAGCTCCCGCGACTTGCTCCGGCTGCCTTCGGTCCTCGATCCGTGGTCCAGGTTGCGAGCCCATCGCGGTGCCGAGCCGCCGTCGTACACACACTCAGTCTTCTTGGCGGTGCATCGCGAGCACTTCGGGCGGTCGCCGTTGCACTTGGTCTTGGACAGGCGACAGCTCTTACATGATCGATACGTGCGGATTTTGCGCAGTGCCATGGGCGTGTTTCGACTAGCGGTTAAGCCATTGTCGCCCACGCAGTCGAGCTGCAGTCGCTCGCAGTTGCGACATCCGTTGGGGCGGCCATCACACTTGACCTGCGATGCGCCGAAGAGGCATGGGTTAGGAAGCTGTCGACACAGTAGGGCAAAGAGAGCATGAGAGTGAGAAGAAGTGGGCCAAAAGCTGGCGATGGGCGAATAGCACCGCTGGACAGCAGCTTAGTGGTGCCGTAGTGTAGTGCAGTGCCAACTCACCTTGCGCGCTCTGCACACCCGACAGCCCATGGTAGCGAGTGCCGGAATCGCATGAGAAGGGCCAGAAAAGTCACCGCTGCAAAGGGCGTAAACAATTAACAAAGAGAGAGAAAAGATCAATCAAGCGCAGGGCCCAGCAGAGAATAATTGAACAGCGCTCTGGATGCGACAGGCCGGGAGCCAGACTCTGGTCCAAATGGCCTGGCCGAGGGACCGATGGACGCTAGTGCGGGTGACGTGCTCGGACGCCTCCAAGACGTTTTCGCCCATGCCCCCATTGCGCGATCGCCCAGCGGCCCTATCAGACCGGCCAGCAATTACGTGTTTTTTGGGGCTGTCGATGAAGGCGATGAACAAGGTTTAGGGGAGGATTTGATTAAAGTAATAAGGCCGGTGCCAGGCCTGCTCGCGTGATGCCAGGCTTGGTTGACAGAAGACAGGCAGACAGGCTCGTCAAATGGTGGTCTTGAAGACAGCCGGATTTACTAAAATTCCACTGTATGTCTACCTGCGAGTGTACCCCGAGACTACACTGACGGCGCTATACAGCCCAGCGGCCCGTCGGTGCCGGCCCAAGTATGCCGCATGTACCGCTAATCGTCGGCACGGTCAAGCGTCAGCTTTAAGTGCGTCACCCTTGATTCATATGGCGACACTGGTCGATGAGGAGTCGACGGTATTTGCTTTTATCATGTAGGTATTGCGATTTACACAAAGTATTTTCTGGGCTTGACTTTGTCATGTAGCATGGAATCCAGTGTAGATAAACCATCGTTTGTAGACTCATGCTCCAATAGCCTAGATCTGATGCCTGAATAGTACGGAGCAGTAGCCAATAAGATGTTATGTGACCGTTACACAAGGAGATTCAAATCGTCCAGATCCAGGATCAAAGCGTATCAGTTACCAACCACCACCACACACAGACAACTTAATAAGCTCTCGCTCGTCATCATTCCGAGACCCCGAACACACATAGCGTTATCTCTCGATTCCTGATGCAATCATGCACTGAAACACCACGGCGGTCCGATGGACATCTAGACCTCTCCCCCCACCCTCCAAGTCATCTTCCAGCGAATAGCCTGCCATTCACGAACCCTAATTGGCAAGCCAGAGCCCCTAGCAGCGTGACACTTGGGCTATCTACTAGAGTGCATAAATGCTGGTGGCCGCCCAAAAGCCAAGTCTTTTAGTCCATGATCCTCGCTGCATGGACCTCCAGCGTTTAATCTCGATCCTACCATGACGCTCAAACTCTAATTATGGACGAATACCTGGAGATGAATACGTCATGGCTCGATCTGCATACATTCGCATCGCATCGCATCGCCATACAGCCACATGCCCCTTGAGCCTTATCTCGCTTACACCTAGCCCGAGCAGCTGGGACATGTAAGCAGCCTCTCGGGCGCGGGAAGCTCCGACTACCCCGGAAGAGCCTCCTCTCTAGATTACTCACCGTGAACACCGGAAAAGCACTTCAAAGTCAAAATAATCTTCTCTATATAAACATCAACTACTTGATGCCTTGCATTCGACGAGGTGGAATCCTAGCGACTCAGTTCATTATAGCGGCTGTCCGATAGTCCGCCAAGCCCGGAACTTCGGTCTTCGTGTTCGGTGCTGTCGGCCGATAGCCCGTCAACCGCCCGACCAGATGGAACTCGAAAGTTTGTAGAAACACCCTGGTGATACGAAGCAGAAATTATTATAGACAATTTATGAATAATTTGATTACGGATAATATTTCAAATAAACTTACGCTTTTGCCGCATCCAAATCCGTAGGTATATGCCGAACGGCCGTTACAGCAAATCCACTCCGACATCCGAAATCGACTGATTCAAGGAGCAAAGACATGAACAAAAAAAAGTGTATGCATTTTACTAGTATTTACCAACGCCCAGCCTATCTAAACGGGCCGTCCATTTTTACATTATCCGCACATTATTTTTTTTCTACACGCCATCCCTCTATTCCTCCATCTCCTCGTCGTCCGCTGCGGCAGCCTCGGCCTCCTTCTTGGCCTTGAATCCAGATGCCCACTCCTGAGCCTTGGCCATCACCTTATCCTTGCCCTTGGGGTCGAGCTTCTCCTCCCAGGCAGCCCATCTGCGGAACCACTTCTCCGCCTGCTGGGGCTTGAGACCCTTGACTCTTGTCCTCCTCTCGAATACGTCTCTCACGGCGGTATGATCGGCGCTGGAGCTGGCAATGCCGATTTCGAGATCCAGCAGCTGGTTCCAGATATCGCCCTTCTTGGGGAACGCGGCGAGAAGACCCTCAAACATGGTTCGACCACGCTCGGGCTCGCCGTTGGGTGATCGGAACTCGAGAGCCGCGAATCGGCTAACCATGTTCTGACCGTTGTGGCTATCAAGCTGCTGAGTGGCCCTCGGGAGCAGAGCTCGGGCGCGGGCGGGCTCGTTCTTGGTGACGTGCAGGAAGTGTGCGTAGTTGGTCCAGACACTGGGTGCCTTGGCGCCGAACTTCTTGAGCATGGCTTCGAAAAGCTCATCGGCTTCCTATTGTAGAAATTAGTATACATTCTCAAAGTAATGGCTAAAGAGGAGGCTCTTACCTTGAGCTTCTCGGACTGGATGTAGATACTAGCCAGTCGCTCGTAAACCTCTTGCTCGTCATTGTACTGGCAAGCTCGCTTGAAAACATCCTCAACCGTGTGCTTGCTGCCGTACGCAACTTCCAAGTTGAGATAAGCAACCCAGACGTTGAGCTTCTCAGTCTCCTCGCGAATGTTGATGCTCTTGATGGCTCGCTCGGCAACCTCACGTGCCTTTGGTAGCTCGCTGACCTGCATCTGGAACGCCATGTAGGCAATCCACAGCTCTGATGAATCAGGCTGACCCAAGAGCAGACGCTCGTAATCGCTAGATGTCTGAGGGCCATGGGCATCGAGCTCAGCTGTTCGGTCAACCTGGGCCTCAGCCTTCTTCTTCCGCTTCTTCTTCTTGTCGGCATTTTCAGCTTGAGAATCGTTCTCTGATTCTGAGCCAGCGTCATCGAATGGGTTCGTCGACCACGCTGACTTCTTGCCTCCGCCAAGGCCGCCAGTCTTCTTGCTGGCAGCGTCCTCCATCTCCTCGTCGCTATCATTCTCCGCTTCCTCCTCCTCCTCCTCATCATCATCATCATCTGAAGAGTCGCCTTGGTTATCAGTGCCAAGAATCTTGAGTAAGGCCTCCTCGTCCAGCTCCATGCCCTCACCATCCTCCTCCTCATCCTCCTCCTCCTCATCAAGTGCCGCACCAGCATCGGATTCCATGTCAGTATCTTCGTCCTCGAAGAAAGATGGCTTGAGACCGAAGCTGATTCTCCTCTTTGTAGGGTCAACCTCCAAGACTCTAGCCTTCACCTTATCTCCCTCCTTGTACAGCTTGGTGGCATCCTTGACGGCGTTATCGGCCATCTGGGTTCGATGACACAGGCCACTGACGTTGGCTGAGTTGTCAATGACAATAAAGGCACCAAATTCTTCAACCTTGCGGACAACACCAGTAACGATTTGACCCTCCTTGATGTCGTTGTAACCTACCGGAGGCTTGTAGTCTTCATCGACCACGGAAGACTTTAGGCTGAGCTCAAGTTGGTTTGTGGCGGCGTCAAGGGCAATAACTCGGCCCTTTACTAGCTGATCAATCTGGAAGCTGTCCTTCCATTCCTTCAAGAATCGATCAGAAAGATTTGAAATTTTGACAAAACCAGTGACTTGACCTCCCAGCAAGACAAAGACACCCTTGTCGGCGACATTCTTGACGAATCCTCGTACAATATCACCAGTAGAGAGTTGTGCAATCTTGCTAATCTCCTTGTCCGCAACAGGAAGGGTAGAGCTCATGATTCGAGAAGGCCGCATAGAAAGACGGACTCTCTTGTTGCTAGCGTCGACATCAACAATGGAAACGCGAACAATATCGCCCTTCTTGTATTTGAGAGTGTCGACAGTGCCGTAATCATCGACCATATCGGGGAGGTGGACAGGGCCAGAGACATTTTCGCTGAGTTTCACCAGAACTTGCCGCTCGTTGACCTTGGTGATCTTTCCGGGCAGGATCATGTTCTGCTTCAATGAAGCCCAGGTGATGGCCTCAGAGGCATTAGGTGAACGAGCAGAGAGGTCGAGACGCTTGTTCTTCGCGTCGACTGATGTGACTCTAACTTTGATAGCTGAACCGACCGGGAAATTGGCCTCTAGGTCGTTTAATAGAGACAGGTCGTCTGACGCCTCCATGATGGAAATGCGGCCTCGAACATTGGGAGAAAGGTTTACCCAGAGGTATTGAGATGTAACGTTGTTGACAAAAGCAACACGGTTATCGCCGACCTTCAAATCTTCAAAAGTAATTGGCTTGGGCTCCTCGTCGCTAAGATCGCTAGGCTTAGAAGTAAGCTCCAAAACCGAGTGGGCGGATCGGTGGGAAAATGGCAAATATCGGTGGTCTTTGGCATCGTGGACACCCAGAACCTTGACACGAAGAATCTGCGTCTTGCTGAATTTGCCAAGGGGGTCCTTTGGATCGAGAATGTCCTCCCATTTATCAAAGATCTGAGAAACATCAAGACGGCCTTGAATTTCGCTGTCGACGAGCTGAACGTTCAATTGAGTATCCTTGACCGACGTAACTCTAACCTTTGTTATGCTACCAAATGCAAGGCCATCCTCTGGGGCCGGAGCCTTGGAAGGCTTGCTCTTGTTGCTATCATTCTCAATAACCAGGGGGGCGTCGGCCGGTGCAACCAAAATACGCTTCAACTCAGGGATAGTCGCAACAATCTTCACTTCAATGGATTCGTTCTTGCGCATGCCAAAGTCAGGCTGTGCCTGAACATCAGCTGGCAGTCTTCCTCTCGGCAGCAGCGCGTTGAGATTTCCAGCAAACTGAACAAACACAGCTGTGACTGTAATGTTTCTCACAAAACCTTGAACAATGGCACCAACTTTAGCGTCATTGAAGCTCTTGAGGAGGCTGTTTTCTTGCGAAGCCTTGACTAAGCTAGGCTTCTGGGTGAGAGTGATGGCCCGACGGTTTTCGTTCTTCTCAAGAACCACGAGGTCTGACAGGGTTTGTCCAGTAGAGATTCGTTTCCAAGCATATTGGTTCTTTGACGTAGATTTGTCGGTAAGGTGGCCCACTGGTAGGACGGCCTTTAGCTGGCTGTCAACAAGCTCCACAAAGATTTGATCCTCCGTCTTCTGGGTAACCTTGGCCGATACAATATCTCCCAACTTCAAGTTCTTCAAAGCCGTCTGCTTCTCTAATCCAAAAGCGCTCGGGTCTTTGCAAGACACAATGAATCTTCTCGATTCGGGATCGACCTCAAGGGCGTGTACGCTAAGGACTTGTCCAGCGCGGAAGTGCTCCATGGGGTCACGGATATAGGCTTCGCTCATCTCTGATACAGGAAGGAACCCCTTGAGGTTTCCATAGAATTGAACGTGGGCTCCATTCTGTTGCACCTTGACAATGGTACCAAGAGTTTGCATTCCAATGCTGACTTCGTCGTAAGATTTGATAGTAGGAGCCTCAGAGTTTACCAGTGTCTTCTTGAGAGTAAGGCGCATTTGCCTCTTAAGGGAGTTGGTAGAAAGAACGCGAGCCTTCACCTTCATTCCGACGCGGAACTTCTTCTCAGGGTTCTGAAGGCGGACATCAGACAGATGGTTCTCGGGAACAAATCCAGTGATGCCCTCTGCAACCTTAATGACCAGGCCAGTAACACCCTGCTCCTTGATGATCAGCTTCTCAATTTCGCCATTGATCACTGAGCCAATGGGAATGTCTTCAAGACGGATGTACTGCTGGTCAAGAATGCTCTTCGCAAAGGAGACGCTGAAAAGACCGTCCATCTCGTTGTATCCAACGATTCGGCCACGGTGTACGGTTCCAACCTTGTAAGGTCCACTGGTTTCGTATAGGGCCTCGACTTTTCCGTCCTTGACTCGAGAGATGTGAACAAATCCGCCCAGGCCAGCGATGCCGGTATCAACGAAGAGACCAATGTTATCCTCGACATGGCGAACGGTGCACTTTTCGACAAAAGAGGAGATGGGCATCACTTCGATGGGCAGCCGTTGCTCATCTTTAGAATCTTGGCGTTTTCGTGTCAGAGACATGATGTGAGGCAACAGCGAGATGCCCAGCTTCGGGTCCTTGGCCGTTGGAAAGTTGCAAATGATTCTCGCCTTAATCTTGGATCCGACCTTGTACTTGGCCTTGAGGTCAGTGTCGTTGGGACCAACGCCGGAGTGGATCAAATCAGCAGTAGCATCCACCGCGCCCATGATCTTTCCACCCAGGCCTCTACCCTCATTTTCTGACACCAGAATGTTAACGAGTGTACCGGGGAGGAATGTGTTGATTGTGGTGGCATCGGCGGGGAAAGCCTTGGTGCTTCCGAGCTTGTCTTGCATCAGAGAAAGTTGCACTGTCTTGGCACCACCCTTGCCTGTGACCTGGCAGAGGAACACGGCGCCTGGCTGGAGTCTTTCGTGGTCAATGAGGGGATCGATTTCGCTGTTAGGAAGGAAACCGTTCAAGTTGGAGATTCCGAGATTCATGACACAGCCGCGATCTTCGACACTAACCACTGAGGCCATGACGGTGCTGTTAGGCACAACATCGTCTTTTTCCAGTCCAGTGTTGGTCTCGCTGGGTCGCAGAGAGAGCTCAATCTTTTTCCTTCCCTTTCCGCTAGCGGTGGGATCTGATGTCGAGACGACATAAGCTCGCACATACTGTCCGACCTTGAAAATAGATTGTAAGTTGACATCGCTTTCGTCAGATGACTCTTCTTCGTCACTGTCGCTCTCTTTGTCGGCGCCGCCCTCGAGTCTGCTCGTCAATTGCTCCGAAATAGTGACAATTGAGGCATGGCCGGTGAGGTTGTTTGGTAAGGAAATTTCAAGATTCAGTTTGTTGATTTTCGTCACCTGTCCGAGGACTAAGGAGCCCTTGACTAGTCTCTGCAATGTCCATTAGTTTGGGTGTCCAATTTGCATCAATTGTCCATGCGGAAGCCTACCTTGAAGTTCAAGCTCTCAATCTTAATGGTGTCCTCATCTGCCTTCTTCTCCGTCTTCTTGTCCCCCTTGGCCGCAGACTTCTTCACCTTCTTCTTCTGCGGCTTGGCGCTGGTCTCGAATTCCTCTTCTCGAATGGCGTCGGCTTTGGCTTCCATCTGAATCTTCTTCTGTTCGAGAGGCGTGAGGACGCTTCCGCCTCCACGGGGGAACACGGGCTCATCATCTTTCAGGACGGAGATGATTGCAGCCTTTGCGCGCTCCTCTGTCGCGGCGTCTGATTTGCGATGCGCCTTGGCAGCTGGCTTCGCATCCTTTGCCGGTGCTTCTTTTTTCGTCGGTCGAGATTCTTTGAAGTTTTTGGCCGACTTGGTGGGAGGATTGCCTCCAGGGGCATCCTTCCGCTTAAGGGTGCTCATTGTGGTTGTCAGCCGCAAGATGCAAAGGCAATCTCGTAGCCTTTAGCATGGACGACTTTGGCTTCAAAAAACAGCCTGCGCAGCTTCGACTTCAATCTCGATTTTTTTTTCCTGGCGGGACACCGATAAGAGTAGCGTCGCGATAAGGAAAATAGAGTGGGTCCAGCAATTGAACGGGATCCACTCGAGCCAGTCCAGCCACAGCCCGACGAAGGAACCTGTTGGGGGAGCTTTAGCACATGCTACTTGCTGACAGAGGGCGAGAGAAGCGCCCCAAGCCGCTATTGGAGTACCCGGAGACGCGCGCTGTGGCGCTCCAGGCATCGTCATCCATCATTATTACGGAGTCCGCCGAACAAAGAGGTACCATCAATTGCAGCTGAACCTTCCCGCCGCTTTCTGCCTGCTCAACCTTGCATCATCGAAACCTAAACTGCGTGTCCTTTTTCTTTTCTTCATCCATTCTATGGCCTGCTTTTTATCTTCATTGCTTTCGTGATGCCTCCTCGAAAGAGGCAACGCCCCCATCCCGCCACTCTGAGCTCGTCGAGCTTGCCAACTACGGCTCTGTCGCCTGAGACGTCACTCTCACTGGCGTCATCTGCCTCGGCGCAGCAAGCTAGCGACCAGAAAAGGCCTCCACAGGCTGGATCCAGCAGCGATCACAAGCCTTCGGATGCGTCACTTCGGGTAAAAGAGGTACAAAAAATCCCCCTTCTATTCATCTTCTCCTCGGGGCGTGAACCCCTGGATCTGGATGGACAGGCTCTTACTGAGCGCAACAGGTTCGGAAAACCAACAGCTGGTACGCAACGTGGGCGAAACCCGCAAAGGCCACGGCCTCGACGTCGATCGCTCGGGAGAATATTTTGGGAGATACTGTTAGATCCAGGAACGCACCCGATTTCTCTCGATTCGACACGAAGCGAAGCGAAGACGACACACATTTCCCCGACAGCGCCGACTCAGCTGCGCCACCTGCATCGCTTTCGTCCAAGTCGAGCAGTGCATCTACAAACAAGAAAATTGAAGAGAATAAGCCATCAGAATCTATACGTACCGGAGATAGAGCCCCCCGGGCTTCGGGACCTGCTCCGGAAATGCCCCCGATTCCCAAAGCAAAGCCGGCTGCTGAGCAGCAGCAATCCCCGAAGCCCCAGCCTTCTCAGGAGCCGCAGCCTGGGTTGGAGGCCCCTACAGGCGAAGGTGTACAAACAGCCGATGCTACAGATGCTTCACAGAAACATGCAGCCTCGGCAGGGTGGTTCGGCGGCTGGTGGGCTAAAGCTCCACCTGCCGAACCTCCTTCTCAGCCGGCGCCAAATCCCCAAGCGATAAAAGAAGAAGCAGCTTCCGAGCCCACCAAAGCTGTCGAGCCAGCTGAATCGGCGCCTCCAGAGCAAGCTCCCCCTTCTGAGCCTCCATCTGCCGAGGGTGCTCCAGATGCTCCAAAGACGGCCGGTTGGTTTGGCTTTTGGTACGGCACTCCTCAGCCAGAAGCGAAACCAGCTTCAGCGGCTGAGCCAGACGCCTCCAAAGAACAACTAGTAGCTCAAGAGGCCGAGGCATCTTCGAAACAGGGAACAGCTGCAAAATCAACAGCTCCGTCAGGCAAAATGACTCCACTCAAGAATGAGCGCTCAAAGGGCTCAGCTGTTACAGTATCGCGATCCTCTAGCAAAAAGTCGAAAATCGAAGAAGAATCAACAGCAAAGGCCGAAGACGTGCCAGCAAAAGATGTCCCGCCTGAAGCGCCGCCAGCACAGAGCCCTCCGCCTAAAGCCGGCTCCACCTGGGCTTTCTGGTCAAGAGAGCCCTCGAAAAGTAAGGATAAGACGCCGCTTCCAGAATCAGGGCAAATTGCGGTCATTGGCGAAGGATCAGAGGTCCAGCCAACGCCTATGGCAGAAAGAGCTATTTCAGATGTGCCGGCCAAAGATCCAAAAGATTGTACATTGACACCGGAGCCGCCCGCAGGCGTCTTATCGTGGCGCAGAAGCAAACGAATAAGACCGATATCAATGGATCTTGATATCCAGCGACCGCCATCTGCGGACAGTACAAAATCAGCTCCTGCAGATCACAACTTTGCCACCCAATCTACAAAAGCAGGCGCTGAACAAGAGCTGCCTGCTTCAAAATCACTGTCCAGGACCGATTCTAAGAAGAAGAAACAAGCACCTTCAAAGAAAGCAGCTTCTGAGATCGAGTCGACCGTCAAGGAGCCGCCCAATGTTCTCCTTCCGTCGTTTTCTAGCACATACCAAATGAAAGAGAATCCCTCCATCCTGCGACAAATTACCAATCTCGTCTTACGAACGTCGCAGCAGCCTCCAAACCATGTCTTCCGGGTCAAGGACACCCCCAAGATCCACAAGGCAATTGCTATTGGTGTTCACGGTTTCTTTCCGGCATCATACCTCCGTCCTATGATAGGACAGCCCACAGGAACATCTCTGCGATTTGCAAGCCTCTGTGCTGAGGCTATTCGCAGATGGACCGACGACCATGGCAGCCCCAATTGTGAAATTGAGAAGGTTGCTCTCGAAGGAGAAGGCAGAATTAACGATAGAGTAGCAAATCTGTGGAAGCTCCTTCTGAATTGGATTGAGCAGATTCGCCAAGCCGATCTAGTCATCATTGCTTGCCACTCCCAAGGAGTGCCAGTCAGCATCATGCTGTTGGAGAAGCTGATTGACCTTGGTGTGCTAACAGACACTAGAATTGGCGTCTGTGCCATGGCTGGCGTGGCCCTTGGCCCTTTCCCAGACTACAAATCCAGCATCCTCATGGGTTCAGCAGCAGAGCTGTGGGAGTTTGGTGATCCTCATAGCGCCAACTCGAAGAGGTTTGAAGCCTGCCTCAAACGGGTAGTCGATTATGGAGCTCGTGTTACGTTTGTGGGCAGTATTGACGACCAGCTCGTTCCTATGGAGGTAGGATGATGCCCTCTTTACCAATTATCTAGCAACAATAGCTAACGCTTTTATAGTCTGCTGTATACTCGCCTGCAAACCACCCCTACATCTACCGTGCCGTCTTCATCGATGGTCGGGTCCATGCTCCAGATTTCATTTCCCATCTGATTGGGTTCGCACTCAAACTTCGTAATCTGGGTATATCAGACCATGGCCTTATCCGTGAACTCTCCGTTGCTCTTGCCGGATCACTCTATTCTGGCGAAGGCCACTCACGGTTGTATTACGACGCAGCCGTATATGACCTCGCTATTATGCACGCTTTAGAGACGACTAGCACAGCACAGCCCACACCTTGTGAGATTCCAGAGCGAGAAACAACACCTCTAGCCTCATCGAACCCCTATGTCTTGCCATGGATCATGCGTGGTCTTTTGGAAGAGGATTTTGTCAAGACGCAGCTCAGTGCCGAAACGGAGGAGCTGCTGAGACAATTTGACGACTGGAAGCCCACGAACAAAGCGCTCAAAGACGTAAAGTATCGCCTTGAGGTTGTTCGGTCTAAACTATAAACGTAGACGATATCCCCTATTTATTTTGCCATTTAACGTCACATTTACGGCGCTTCTTTCAACGATCCCAAGAGGGACGTTGCAGCATGACTTTTAATACAATTCTAGCACGCCGTACGCGCAAGCGACAAAAGCAGTGCATCACACATTTGAAGATTAGCGAAATAGCATGGTTAATTACGAATTCTTAGTTCTAGAGTGAGATTATTTAGACCTTTATGGACCAGTACATAGATGCTTTGTAGAGGGGTTAAATGGAAATCTTTATATTTTTACGTACTTCAATGAAAGTAGTCAGGAATGATTTGATGTACTCTAACTCTGGTCTCTCGTATTTACTCTCATACTAGCAGGTTAGAAATAGAATCAATAAAGGGATACGATGATTTCTTTAAGCGCCACTACATATAAGAGCTGAGGGCTAAGAAGACGAGCGGTGATAAATGCACTGCAGAGCTGTAGAGGCTTAGGCTAACAAACTTGTTGTTAGCAGCATTTACATACTATTATGCAATGAAAAGAATCATCATATTGCTCTTCTATAATTATCCATTTACCGGAAGATGAGTTACACAAATATGATTCTAGACCCCAACTGACAAAGATGCTTAAAGTGGTGGCCGAATTCCACGTGGACGAAAGTATCTGCTTGCTTTAGAATAGACAGATATAGATAGACAGACGGAACATACATCCCGGGCCCAGTTGATCTAGAACATAGATTGAGGAGGGTTAAAACATACCAAGTAGAGCATTTTGTAGGTAAGCGTAACGTTTTACAACCACTCAGGATAGATATATCTAAACGAATCCCAAAGGATGAAGGTAGGGTTGAGAGGTTTGGCCGAGGGATGCTATACTTGGAAGTAAAAAGCGATGTCTTAATTATTTCTTATTCCTTTGGAGATCAGCATCGGATAACTCGGTATGTAACGGTCTATGCAGGGGCTTCGGCCATTGGTTGGTCAAGGAATGGAGTTATGTCTCACAAACCCCGGGCAGATGTACGGTTCGGCACGTTGGAACTTTTGCAGCTGTGGTATAGCGGGCATTACGAGAGACATGCATCCTTCTATGAACCGCTATGGGGTATATAAAGGGAGTATATCCTACGACAAACTGTTTCTTTAGCACCAACAACTCAAGCTCACAACTTACCAACTCTTACCTTCTATCCTATCCAACATGATGATCAAGCAAGCTATGGCGGCATTGCTCCATGCGGGATTGTAAGTAGCACACGCTAGAGTCTCTCCCTTGGGACTTCATCTGACTACTTTAGCTGCATGGGCATCGTTATCCCCATTACCCCCTTCCCGGTTCCGACTCCCTTCCCGATTGGCCCCATTGCGATTGATCCCCCCATCGCGATTGATCCCTTCCCGTTCCCTGTCGACCCTCTCCCGCTTCCTCCGACTGAGCCCTACCCGGCTGGCTGCCCAACTCACACCATCAACCATAGCTGTCCTGCTATGTCGCTGCACTGTGGTCCTCAGCCTGACTGCATAATTCAAAAAACAGTTACACGGCCATGTCATTGTCCAACCCCTATGCCGACGGTGGCGGCTCCTTGCCCGACCTGCCATACTGGCTGTCAGACTATCTGGAAGACGGTGACGGCTCCATGCGATGAAGATTTGCCAACAATTTTACCGACAATTTTACCAACGGCAACTGTAGCATAAATGCAAAAACAATGCGGCTTGTGGGTGGTTGGTCTGGGGGCTATCTGAGTTTGTTTGTCTATCTGGCTGTGGATGTTGTGCATGGTGGAACTTGGCTGTTGTGGGATTGATACGATTTTTTGTCGATGACTTGGTTAGTTATGCCGCATATATGTAGTACGCAGAGAGCACAAGCGAATGTTATTTGTCTGATGTGTAGTGCAAGGGTCCGTGTGATAAGGTTGTGTACAGAGCCACTATTGCCACATCTATCAATGCTATATCCATGCACCTGTTACCAAGCTAGCTACATATGATTGAAATATGGCTTATCACTACATTTTGAAGTGAATTGTCTAGCGTTAGAAAAGACATGCACCTAGCCTTGTAACTATTAGTAAGAGAAAGGGCTGATCAAGGTACCAGTTAGAAAGGTGTCACTCCAATATCCCCTACATTACCCTAGAGATAAGCATGATATTTTTTACTTTGCTACTTCTTTCAGAACTTAAGAACTGCAGTATCCAATACATGAACTAATCGTTCTGACGAAAAACTCGATATCAAACTTGATCTCATTATAGATCGCTCCATGGGTAACAGTGGCGACGGACGGTTTCCGCTTCATGACCACTACTGTCTTACTTTTGCTCGTACCTGTTGAGACTTTACCTGCTTTCGTAATAGAGCCATACCTGACCACCGTTGCTCCAGACATGTCTTTTGGTAAGAATTTGTATATATGTTGGCAAGTACTTTTTTATTTTGACTATACCTACGGTCGTACGAGATAGAATGCATACCAATACTTGACTGGATCAATGAATAGAGTTTCAAGCTGTCAACAATACTGAGGAGCTTGGAAAAACTCTTGTAATACTTTCCAAAAGTTCAAAGAGCGGTAAAAGCGTTTGGATAGAGATTAAAGGGCTTATAGGCTACTCCAAACCTCTTGCTCGGAAGTCTACCCGTATCATACCGCTTGCAGATGATGCAATGAAGGAAGCATTGTTGACATTTTAGCCAAAGATCCTTTAAGAGGATTGAGTCACGTCTAGTTATACTTATTTAAGTACTATTAGCCGCGCAGAAGACTCTATTTTAATAGCATCGTGTCTTTTAAACAAAGGAACCTCATTGAAGATACCCAATTAATAAGGCTCGACAGCGGCGAAGAAGCCAAATGTAGCGCGCACCGGTGTCATCAGCCTGGTTTATGATAAGGATATCTATAAAAGCACATACGGCAATCATATATCATATATCGAAGCCGCAAAAACCAACCGCCGCCACTTGAAGGCCGAGGGAAATGCTTCTCCTTTAAGGCTGTCGAGTGGGTCAGAGATCAATCCTTTGAAGGAAGAGCTCTCAGATGGGCCAATAACTATGACTGTTTGTCGAATTAATACGCTTCCTGCACGTAGGAATGCTTATGTATTGAAACGTATATTAAGGTGGCTGAGTCAAATTTGCAATTGCATCATATTTGCAGGCCCTTTGGTGGTCGTTATACATTGCCAAGCTTCATTGTCGCTCCCTAAAAGCAGGGCAAGACTTATTCTTTCCTATTTCAGCTTTCCCTATCGCAGGGCTGAGGCTGTGTTGTGGGATCTAGCGCATTATAAGTCGCATGGCGTATGGCGTATGGCTTACAGCGGGCGTATTAGAGAGCGTATAAGTGGGCGTATTACCGCATCTGCACTAAAACATCATTTGGAATTAAGCTTCAATTGAGCTTAGAATAAGCGTCTTTTGGAACGTTTCTAGAATATCACAGCCTGTTTATTTACTATATATTCGCTCCCTTTCCCTGCCATTGTTTCTCTCAGCCACTTGCAAACAAGCAGCATTCACTTTGCTACAAGTCTGGGACCGCCGAACAGTTTCAACTTATTATTGACCAACTTCAAACTACCTGGCAGCTCTTTTCAACTCTCCTGGCTGATAATGGCGTCTAAACTCTTGCTCAGCACTCTGCTGCTTATCCCTGGCATATCTGCCTCGACAAATACAATCCTCGAATCGAGGCCTCATGGATACTGCAAACAGCTGAACATCCGATTGCCCGTCACTGCAGAAACTGCAGTCTATGACATACCAAAGGTAGACAATGACATCGAAGCAGTATCTTGGGCAATCTACGACGCTACTCGAACTACCAATCATGGCCCTGGTAACATCATCAAGAACACTACAACCTCCGCAACTTTCAACATTCACGCGCAGTTGTGCATTCCCAACTCTGCCGCAAAGTCCAAGAACAATACTTTGCAGATTGCCACACACGGCGTGCACTACGACTCCAGATACTGGGACTCAAAGTATAAGCCTGAGAACCACTCTTATGTGGAGGCAGCTCTTAAGGCAGGATATTCGATCCTCACATATGATCGCTTGGGAGTCGGCGAGTCCGATCACCCGGATGCTTACAACATTGTCCAAGCTCCTCTGGAACTGGAGATTCTTCGTCAATTGACTCTGATGGCCCGCAATGGCACCCTGTATGAATTTGCGGGCAAGGCTCAGCCCACTAATTCTCTCTTTACGTCGTTGACCACTCCACACAAAGTCGTCCACATTGGACACAGTTTTGGATCTTTCCTCACCTCTGCATTCATTGCCCGATACGGCCCTCTGACTGACGGAGCGATTGTTACGGGATATCTTTTCACTGAAAACCTCGCCAGCGCTGGTTCAACCTCGTTTAGCGTTGAATATGCTGCTACAGGAAACCCTCCCTTTGACCGCCCAAGCGGCTACGTTGTATGCCAGAGAGATGGTATCCAGAACATCTTCTTCGGAGGTAACCCCAAGACCGCATTCACACCAGAGTTGCTCGACTACGGCATCAGTATCAAACAGCCAGTCCCCATCGGAGAGTTCGCTTCAGCCTTCTCACTGCTTGGAAACCCCGGCCCATCTTTCAAGGCCCCCGTGCAGTTCCTGTTGCCAGAGTTTGACTTTTATATTTGCCGAGGCGATTGCAGAAATCTGGCCAATATCACCGCCTTGAACCAGACATACCCCCACGCTACCGCCATTGAGGTCGCCCTCCAGCCTAACACTGGCCATGCGCTGCCACTCCACAATAACGCTACCGCGGGTTTCCAACTCATGTTCGATTTCTTTTCTCGACACGGATTATAACTGCGCAATACACTGTGGCTATTGCTAGCCTACGAGATGATGATGGGTAGTATTAGGTTAGATTTCTCATGGCTATCGCCATCATAATATTCGTCAATATGTTATTGGATATACGGACGATGGATTAAACTTTTATTAGCTAGTCACTGTACTCAATCGTTGGCAGAGTAGTTATTCAATATTTATCTTTATATATTATTTATATTCCTTATGAGCTATTGTTTAATTAGACAGCTGTCTTTATTCACATTGTGGCATCTCAGCTTTTAGAAACCTAGTGATAGTGATTTACTAATCAGTAAAGTTGAGCATTGCTATTTTTCTGACCTATTGAATTCGATACAGAAATGCTTTAAGTGATCTTGGCATCTGATAAAGTTGTTAATTATCTGTCATGGTGGATCCAATACGCTGGTCACAGACTGAGTGACTGTCTAGCAAATTGTAGGACTTGTTTAACCTCTAACCTCTCATCCCTCTTTCGTTATAGTGATTTGTGATTAGATTCAGTGTACCCGCTTGAAAAATAGCGGCAATGTTAACATCATAGCTACTGAAGATGGGTCTCAAGTATTTGTATGTTAAGATTATCACTAACTACGAACAATAGTATGAAACAATCTGAGCATTTCTATATAGAATTACAAATGGTTTAAAGTCTATAGGTATTATTGTTATCTATTCTAATATTTTGGTACTTAGTTGAAAGCTAGTTCTGCCCTTCCAAATACCAATATCTATTGACGCTTAGGTAGATACGGTTACAAAGCAACAAAGGAAACATCGACACATATTGCTTACTACTCCTAGCTCCCAGCCACCAAGCGTGCCATCATGAACAGTCCAATGCGTGCTGAGTGTTTGTACTTACACTTGCACAGCACTAACTTTTGCAAACATGGCCCCGATATCTGCACCAGTCTTCTGGGTTGCGGGCGTAGTATAAGGGAGACGTTCCCACTCTATTAAGTTGTTAGCACAGTTTACCGGACAGCATTCATAATCAGCCAGCAAATCGACTTACCAAAGAATGACTTGACCCATTCCTTAGGGGCAGCTCCCACAGAATCATCCCACAATGTGGTCAACCATAGAGCGGTAGTTCCGGGGCTGCCCATGATCTCGGTGGCCGAGGCATTGAAGGTCGGGTTGACCTTCTTCGCGTCTGCAACGCGCAGGGCCCTCGCTTTGGCCGCTGATTCCACAGTGACATACTTGGACATTGGATCACTAGTGATCTTATTCAACGCCATCCAATGGGACATGGTCGCCCATATCTTAGGATCAAAGTGCAAGTTATCTCCAAAATAGAAGTCATTTCGCGACAATGAGCCATCAAACTCCATGTAATTATGCTTTGCTAGATCGGCGAGATTGAACGTCGAAGAGTTCCCCGTGGTTGAGAGCTTCATGGTCACGACTGACTCAAATACATCGTCAAAAGTGTCGGCAGCGTAATTGTATGCGTCTACGAAAGCGCTGTGAAGCGTTGCAAGGTCAATATTCTTTCCATTGCGTGGAAGATAGCCGTGATTGGCAAGGACATTCAGGCCGGGGCAAGGAGATCGGCCTGTAATGTTTTATTAGTTTCTGAGAATACAAGATGTAATTGGAGTTTCTCTAGCTCACTATCTTTTGGTCCTGCTGGAATCCATTCATGGCCCTTCACGGGAAAGTTGGGCAGCCCGAATCCCGAGGCTAGGCTGCTCAGAGCCGTGATGAAAAACAAGCTTCGCATCTTGACTGATTAGGTAGAATACTAGTTGCTCGGTGTAGTTCTGATGGATAGTAGAGCTACTTTCTTTATTGTTTACTTTCAACCGTATCTCGCGGCGTACTTATACATCTCGAAACTCATATACTTGCCTATTCGCATCTTCCAATTCAGGTTAGCCTGACAAAGCGTATTTGGGTCGCAAGGAAGAAGTCTGAAAGTCTGGAGTAGCAACAAGCTCTATTCAGGGGCAGCCAATAGGGGCTCATTCGTTGGAAATCAGTAGAGCGTATTCAGCTGGTGGGGAATTTTCAAGCACTGCCGGATGTTCGGTAATGCTGTGCAAAAATCAGTGGCTCTTTCAGATTCAGCGCTTTTACTAAGCTAGTTACAGTTAAGACAGATTGTGTAAAATCCTCTTATTAGAGCATTTGATTTTGATTTTCACGGTGCCTAGTATGCCTAGAAATAAGCGAATACGCTGTGGGGCATACGCCACCCGAAGGAATACGCTCCATGAATGCAGTCAGACCAGGCGCAATCGTCACGCATATGATGACTTGGCCTCGCACTCAGTTCTATGCTGTAAAATTAATTGTTTTTTAAAACTTATGATCCTGCAACTTATGACATGGGAGTATTTGGAATCGAAAGACGGCAATATTTGGAATTCATTGCAACTGCAGTTAAATGACATATCGACAATTACTTGCCTGTTCAAGTTGAAGGAGAATAGTTGCATATACGCTAGATTGATAGAAGTGTAGTCTTGTAAATGAAGTTTCTACCAGAAATCGTTGAACAAAATCCACTCAAACAAGTTGCTTATCACAAACTGTAAACCAAACATTCCCGCGTCTAACAACGGAATGCACGTAGATACTGTGGCATATAACCATGGTGTTGCACTATAATGAAAAGTTACGTTATACCAAACTTTCCAAGATGCATGCAATACGCTGTGGGTGAAGACATCGAGCGTATCTAAAGAGGCGACAGTCGGCCCTACAACGGCCATCCACAAATGTGAAAGACCTAGCGAGCTAAACTTTCAATGAAAATTCGAACACCTATCCATGTTATTTGCGGAGATGAAAATATGTCGCCTGTGAAGTTTTGAGATACTTAAAGTAAACGGTGCCACTGGAACCTCAATCAAGATACTCTAGAGGAATAACTAATAAACGCCTGCCCAAACTGCTGTCATCATAACCGAAACCGCCATTCTCTAGAGCTCTCAAAAATTCGACTGTGCTATATTCTGCAGCAGGATATATTGGATTGGATAACCATGCGGCCGATATCTTGTCATAACTCAACAACACATCTACAACTTCCGAGCACATAATTGCCAGTCCCTATGCGACTGAAACGATTTCTCTGTACATCATGCTATTGCCAGCTCAATGCTACTGATATGTATCTGCTATATCCATACGGTTTGATAACAATTATTAATTTCGGGAGAAGGGGTAAAAGGATGGCCAACTAACAGCACATCCTGCGCTCCCCAGTATAAGCATCAGCCGAGGTATAACGAAAATGACCGACGAGTATGCGAAAACTATATCCTTTGACCTATAGTAAACATTCGCAACAGCTCATAGCTGGCTCATCCGCACACACACCGCTCAAGTTCCTTGCTACTATACCTGGTCGAGTATACGCCTAGACGGTTCTAGAAGGAATGCAGCTTATGCTGATGACGATGCAAAGATGACCCGCATCAGGCTCGATCCCAATACAGCGGTAATCTGGTTTGGGCTACGGCTACTCTTGCCGAAGATGCCTGATGCCCTATGGCAAGTTATTGCGCGGCGAGTTACATTCGAAGTGGCGCCCTTGATATAGGCGGTTGAGAGTGCTAATACCTCCCTATGCGTTACAGTTTCGACGCTTTGCAAGATTTAGCGATCCGCGGCCGATACTCTGCCAAAATAAAGATACTCGTTTCTGAATTATCGAATTCGCGTTTTCCTCACAGAGATTTTGTCAGTGCATAATTGCGCAACTCCAGGCAGCGTCTTTCCACAGTTACCAACCAGGCACCGACGTCGGTTAAACCCAGTCGAGCGGGCGCTCAGTATTACAGCGAAACAATACAATCAAGGCGGCAGGTCTCATGCCTCTCCTTCTCAAATCCTGAATCAATGCCATTACGCGTCTTTGCTATTTGCTTCCTATCCGTGGCGTGTTGCTCAGGGCCTGATCTATCGGGGTTTGCGGACATTTGCAGCCTTTCTTAAGCTCAGCCCCAAAGTCTAAACTAGCCTAAGCGATTTGCTCTGGGACAGGCCCAAGCACAGCCTTATTCCTTATTTGAATTCCAAATACCGCCAATTACAAATTCATCTAGGGGGACGTTACAGCGGCTAGCGCAACTCTTAAACAACTTTAAATAACCCCAGTTCTAATGACTCGGACAACTATCAAGAGCCAACTCACAGTTTGAAGAACACCGCGACAATGTCTACGCTTCTTACACATATTACAAGAGAATACAAACACCGCCGTTCACATGAAAAATCTAGAAAGGGATGCTTGAGATGCAAGAAACAGAGGAAGAAGGTCAGCTGCAGCACAGCGTCGAGATACTACATGTACATTGGGTTGCTGACCGCCTGAACAGTGCGACGAAGTGTTCCCTGTTTGCACTCGCTGCAAGAAGCGGAATCATGAGTGCCAATACTCATTCCAAGACGAGCGCTTCAGGCCAAAATCCGAACACATCAGCCCTGAGCCGGATTTGCCTGCTCCAGAAATCCCAACTCTGGGATATCTGAGTCTCACTGAAACCAGCCCGAGGAGCTTCGAAGCACGCTCCGACGATGCGTGTTCCAGTATCTCAGGCTTCACCTCCACATCGCCATATCTTGCTTCGGGAGTTTCGGAGGTTCCGCAGGCATCTCATGCTTTGAATTCTGAAGAGCTTGAGCTGTTAAGCCATTACATCACACATACCAGTCGTGCCATCCCGTTCAGTTCAGAAGAACTATACGTTCTCCACGTGGGCATCCCCAATCTCGCATTTGGCAGCAGACCCGTAATGGGCGCCATACTGGCTCTCTCGGCAGTTTGTAAGTGCTACGATATTCTGAAGCACTCGCCAGCGCCTTTGGAGAGACTAGAGGAGATACAAAGGCTGCTTGCTCTGGCAGATCATCATCACACAACATCACTTCACCAATTACAGGCAGCTATATATGATGACCTCTGTGATACAATGCTGGCCAATGCTGCACTGATGGTGCTGTATGCATTGTCTGGCCACTGCGTTCGAGTATTGCTAGCCAAGAAGGCGAGGCGAGCTGGAGAAACACTGTCAACCCAGATGCTACCAATGCAGTCACAGTGGATAACCTCAATACGTGCTGCTTCCGTAGCGTACATTGGGTTGCTGAACAGCACATGCGGTGACATGGGAGACGAGTTACTAAGCCCGACTTCGATTATGGAAAAAGATGACCCCTCACATTCAACCAGCTTGCCTAGCGAC
The DNA here is from genome assembly GCA_000331835.2 of Trichoderma hamatum GD12. NCBI lineage: Eukaryota > Fungi > Ascomycota > Sordariomycetes > Hypocreales > Hypocreaceae > Trichoderma > Trichoderma hamatum. The sequence continues at coordinate 54,319 of KQ479177.1, forward strand.
GATGTTTATTTTCCTGAAGATGGCCCTTCAGAGGAGACGAAGCAGTTACTACTCCCAATAGTATCTGCTACATACAGTGCCGCCTTGGACAAACTCAACGCACGAGCGCAGGCCATCTGCATTGAAGAAAGCGACTTGGGCATTTACGATCAAAATATTCTTAATTCCGACCTACAAGCATGTCTTACGTCCCTGAAGCTTCTGGAAGAACTTTTTGCGGCAGTGTTTTCTACCGGCCAGTCAAGACCAGAATCTTCACAAACATCCTATGCTACATCGAGCTTCTCTCATTTTGGCAAACTAGACAAAGCCTCTCCGTGGCTGAGGAAATATTTGGCTACCGTGACATCCGCCACACCATCAAAAGTACTACGACGAACCATTATGGCTTTTTTGAATCATGTACCGATCGAGTATCTCCAGCTTGTTCAGTCAGCCCTGGATTATATGCCAATGGCGGTGGGGCAAACTAATTGTAATTCTCCCCAACAAGTTGTACCACTTAGTGCAGCGCAACGGTTGGCGATGAATATCTTTGCCCACTGGCTGGTCCTCGTTATGCTTTTAGATGGTGTGTGGTGGATTGGTGGCATTGGACAATGGGAGCTGGGACGGATACTATCATTTGCAGAAACCCAGGATTGGGCTCCAGAATTTACAAAGACAGAGGAGAGTTGGTGGCCAAAGAGCATGTATGCTGTTCAGAAAGCAATCGCTGAACCTATAGAACATATGTAATTTTATCACTAGTCTGTTATTAGATACCATGCCCTGAGGAGATTATCATATAGGGATTTTCGATTAATGAACATGAATTAATAGAAAGAAAAAGCAGAAGAAAAGAGAGAATGACTGAATGAAATGAAGATTCCGCATGCATAAAAAAATGAGCTTTGCTATAACTATTCAATATTCGCTTTTCGTTACCAAAATATGAAATTAATCGTAACGATGAAAGGTAAATCACAATATTACTCATTGGTTTGACGGCCCTGCTCTACATCCTTGTTTTCGGATCCCTGTTTTTGGTCTGCTTTTCTCCGATCCTTGGCTTCATCAATGTCTTTGCGTGCTTGTGATATTGGATTATCAAATTTATGAAGCAATTCACCCGCTTTCACCGCAAAGCTGCCAGGTTCATCTGATCTCTGTTGTGGCGACCCATCTGGCCTAGCTGGGCAGTATATGTAGCGTGCGATCAAAAAAATGCACGGTAATACCACGAGATGATACATTATAAAGAATGAACCTTTAAGCACATATCGACACGAGCGATAAATAGGCCTCACCAGTTTCGAGTCCAATGTTTTAGCATTAAACAGCGCGATTATTGTAACGCCCAGAGCAGCGGCTGCAATAATGATCATATGCCTAAGCGTGTTCCCTGAAGGCGCGTCGTTCATGCTAAATACACTGGTAGCGAAGCTGATTGGAAGGAAAACCACAGTAACGTACGTGAAAAGTCGGATATCGTTACTGCCTTGTATTTCCCATTTGTTTCTCGCAGCCTCCATTCTCTTTCCCAGAGACACATTGAAGGCTTTGATGCTATCGTAGCATCGCTGCAACTCGTCGAATTTGCGATCGTTCATGGCCGATAGTTGGGATATTGTCCATTCATGTTTATGCACACTGCTTTCAGGCCACCGTGGCTTATCATGACGTTTTTTTTCTCGCTTCATCCAAAGTTTGATCGTGGTTATATTTTCTTGAAGATCTTCTTCAACAATATCCGTGATACGCCGAAATTTATGCCACGCCGATTGTATCGATAGAAAAACGTCGGTTGGAGTTTTATCAAATATCTCAAATTCAGCCAGGAGCATTCCCGTATCGTAGTCAATAGCGGCTTCCTGTTGGTTCCTATTATAAATATTACCACCTTTTTGGGAATTCTCCAAGATGCTGTGTTGAATTTCTCGGAGAACATTTTTTGAGCTTTGAAGGATTTCATCCAACATCTTATCAAGTATCAGCAGCTCCAAGATTCTTCGCTCTTGCCACTCAACCTTTTTTGTTGCACTGCCAATGCTTAATTTCTCGCTTAGAGGCTGCACTTTGTCTTTCTTACTCATCTGTTGTGGGTTGTATTCAATGAAGTAACAAATCCAATTGTTATCAAATAAGTCGCCGTCGAATCTAAGACTCAGTGAAACCCGACCAATAGACTGAGGCTTGTCACCCTTTCTGAAGCTGGGGAATTTTATATTTCTTGGTTGAGAAATCCCGATAGGCGCCGTTGAGTCATCCGAGAGTACCTGATAGAATGATAAATGCAGCTCGGTCGTCCATTTATTAAATATTAATTGAGCTTCTTCGTAAAAGTATTTATCATATGATGCATGTCTATCCAAAAACAAAGACAGGGCTTCTGCTTCTGAGGAAGCATGATAACACGTCATGGCCAGCTCGAAATCCATCTGATAAAAATGCATAAGCTTCTTTCTAATGGGCGCAGGGAGTGAATATATCGCGTTCTTTGTGGAGGCAAGAGTATCATCCGTATTGTTGCATACGCCGGATGTCGAAGGAGAATTTGTACCAACTAGAGTAGGTGTTACAAGGAGTTCTGCGCCGTTTGCAATAGGTGTTGGGGGAGACTGGGTATTCTTTTTAATGAATTCTAGAAAAGGATGTCTACCACCGGTGGTAGATTCTGGCCGATGTATAGTACTTGTTCTAGAACCCTGAAAAAGATTCTTATAGTATCTTTCGAGCTCCGGGAAGACGCGTGGATCGATTTTTAGACGGAGTTCATTGTTGGACAAGATGTGATACGGTTCCAAATCATTGATATCTGTTGAACCTGTAACTTCTGGGGCGCTGATAATATATCCCTTGCTCAAATTTGCTGAGAATTCTGGCTTTATAGAGTTTGCAAGATTCTGCTGGCTTATCTCTAATGCTTTATTGATCACAGTCCCCAGTTCTTTAGACGTAATGTGTTCATAAAACTTATTTGTGGCTTCTTCTCTTAAATCGACTTGAAACGTTAAGAACCAAGGACTGCTATATAGCCACTCTTCAGAGTAATCGACAAATTTCTCTTTTTTGCTATTTTTTGTTTTGGGATTGTTTTGAACAGCTGATTGTTTTGATAAACCATCGGATTCTGAGGCAAACGTAGGCGTCGTTGCGGATGAAGAATGCTCGCTGACTGCTTTATCTATATCGGGCAAATCCATCCCATACATCCACAAAATATACGGTATCTCAAATGTGGCGTGCCAATAGCTGTGATACTTGGACAAATCCGTCGGAATGGTAGGCTCTTTATCCTCATTGAATTGTCCTGTAAGAAGCCCATTAGGAGAGGAACTCTGGAGTAGTACATCTTTTGCTGATTTGTGTATGGCTTTCAAATTCGAGCTCTCACTCTTGCTCTTCGCTGATGTTAAAATAGCCAACGCAAATTGAAGTGGATCGCTCCAAGAAGCCTCCATATTTTCAGCCGACACCATTTGGTGATCTAGCGTATTTGTCCAGTATTCCTCCATCTTGCTTTGCCCTGTGCCAGATTCTTCGCTCGTAGTGAATATTTCGTTGGCCCCAGGATAAAATATTGCAGTGTCTTGAGTTCGAAGCTTGAATGTTTTTCCATGTGAGCTGCGTGAAATTGCAACCATGGGTTTATCAAGAGGTGAGTCTTGATGGGTAAATTTGGTTAAGACGCTCTTTTGCATATCCAAAGCTGAATAACTCATGATTTTCTTTCCGATGTGAAATTTTGAGCCAATCCCAAGCTTTCCTCCATATTTAAGAGCACGCCATATTATTGCCTGTTCAGCGACATAGAACTTGTGTACCGACTTTTCCATAGAACGTGGAAACACATATTCACTGTTCTTATTACTCTTGTGAAGATCTTGAATCCAATGTTTGAAGATGCTTTTGTACCCATCGATAATGGGTTGACATATGTCTAGCTCTGGAATTATGTGACAAAAATCCTGAGCCTTGATTATATGGAAAGGTATGTCTAGAATAGACTTCTTTGCCAGACTGCTATTATTTTCAGGGCTTTTTATCATGTTACCAGTAGCCCAGTAATGTGAACAGAGATTGCCATCGGGCTTTTCGGTAATTTGATGTATCCATAGCAAATGTCCTTGGCAAGTTCGCTGAATACGACGAAGCATTCTGCATTTGTAGTCGCAACACGGTTCATCCTTTGGGTCACAAGGACTCGTCCGTTTCAGGTGCTGAAGGTGGGTAAGTGCCAAGAGTAAGAATTCAAATGCATAGCTACATGAGTTAGCTTCAGTGGCAGAATTAAAACAAAATGTTTGCACATACAAGCTTGATGCTGTGATAACTCGATGGCTAGCTATATCGCCACACGTTAAAGCGATCGGTACAATAGCATCATCCGATGAATCGCGCGTAGGGATACTGCAGACCGACAAGATATGCTCCAAGTTCCTTCTTAGAATGAAATTGAGATGCTTTTCTTTTGTGAATATTAACGTCTCAAATTGCATGTCCATCTTGCATTTTGCTGTCAACCAATCCTTTGCTGCTTGAGATGGATCTTGGGTTGCTTTCGACAGACTACTCATCGTATTAGATGAAACACTTGCCTCTCCCGATTCCATAGATTCCAATGTGTAAGCTATTGTTACAACCATCTCTCCGTAAGATTTTAGGTGTTGTAACTCATTATCCCCAGGATATATTTTGTAAAGACCGGAAGTTTCAGTGCCCTCGATCCTGTAATGCCGTCCATTTATAAATGGCATTATCACTAAACCAACAGCGCCGTTGCCAGTAATTCCCATTTGAAGGGAGCCATGCTTCCTTATTATACGTGAATTATCGGGTTCCTCACAATAGGAGTAGCTCTTGTCTGTGCATCCACGGGCGTTCTCATTATTTGACTCGACGAAGTTCGAATTTCGGATGAGTAGATTGGCATCGATGGAGAATCTGGGCATCTTTTCGACGTTAAACCCTTCTTTTAGTTTAAAGGTATATGTTTGGTAGACAGTCTTGTCATGCACAATATAATGAATCTCGAGATCGAACGCCAGGGTTTCTGTAACGAAGAGCGGCCAGCGATCGTGGATGAACTTCATCGTAGGCGTCTTGCTATTCACTAGCCAATTTTTCTGGGGCTCAGAATCTTCTTCTATCCGGAGCCGAATACCCACATCAGATTTATTATACCAGCTTTCAAATTTCCCTAAACGTTGAGCTGAGTTTGGTGGGGGTGTATTTGGTAGGTCCACGCAATAGAATCCCGATTGCTCATTTCCCAAATAACGGGCAATTTGAAGCAAATGTCCATGAGCGTTTGTGGTCGCCGTAACGCCCTCATCGCCAAATGAAGCATAAGCTGGGCGGAGGCGAGCGTTCTCGTTGGACTCATCAGGGATTGATGTAACTCTCACGGGTTCCTCCGATGTATCTGCATTCCTTATCAGCGCGGCACATCATAGAGTGAATGTATGGCATACTAGTAGCCATGGAAGATAAAATTCTGTGGTGTCAGAGTAAATGGCAGGTCTTTTGATCGATATTAAGAGCTGCGGCTTTCGACTGTGCCACTGAAATCCGAATTTTTCTTCGGCTTGTTGGTGCTCTTGAACTCCGAGTGCTTCACAAGAACGGTAATAGAAAGAGATGTGAATTATCCAAAATAGTACAGCAATAAGGTTTTCATATGTTTTATCTTCGAAGAACAAGTTTTCATTGCGTGTAACTTAGGAATTGTTGAGATACCGAGGCGCAAAGCCCTATTTATAGACTCTGACATAAAGTGATTATCCTTACTTCTATTTATTTATACATTATTAAAACTAATGGCTGAGACAATAACCTACTATATCAACAGGTATTGACCACTGTGATACGGCTGTTAGCATGGATAATCCTTGCAGGACTGCCCGCTAATGGCCAATCTAGATGGGCCATCGCAGGTAATCCCTGGCTTCCTAGTCGGCGACTTCAGCTGCAGGCCCCTAGCACGACATTGCTGCTCTCACGAGGCAAGGAAGTCAGAGCAAGGTGGGTACCTACGCATTGGATGCTGTGTTATCTACCGTAGATTGGATATTTGTCCTGCTTCGTCCGAAATCCTTGTCCCTAGAGGCGAGAAAATATACTATACGCGGTGGATATTGTTTGTAAAAAGCAGTGTAAGCCAACTCGGCTGCCAGCACTACCATCTGTCACTGCTCTAAGATTTTTACATATTTTAGTGCTGAGCAGATACCAAGTAGATCTCGTAGATATATATATTAAGAAATACTTGTAAATTATAGTACATGAAGCCTTTTCTCTCGGTGTAGCTCAAACAAGCAATAAGTATTAGTGACCTCTTCTCCCTCTCGGACATACCCCGAGCCGCGTTATGTCTTTCAAAGTACTGCATTAATTTGTAGGCAATATTGATTTATCACAAGGGAACAAGGCTGAGACGCGGAAAATTTCCGCCGCAGGCAATGCAATGCAGCACAATATCATTGACTGGGATGAGTGATGAGAACATTGGTCGAGACATTGCTTCCCATGAATTATCTAACCTCTTTTTTCCTTGCTCACTTGGCCTAGACAAAAAAGTCCTCTTGGACAAATACGAAATATTGTTGATGGATATTTAACATACTTATTGTTACTTATTAAGGCTGGGCATGAAACGGCCGCCATGGCCTACGTGTATGCAATATGGCTACCTAGTGGCGCCCGATCCTACATATACCCACCACCTAAAAGATACGACCAGGACCAAGGTACTTACACACAAAGCTCCCAACCTCTCCATATTTTCCTCGGGTCGGAAATATTTGCCGAGAGAGAGATCCCAACTCATATTTCACATTATTCAAAATCCTAGAGATGGATGTCACACCTTTCAGAACTAGCAGAAAAGGATTGCCACCGTAGTAAGAAACTCTATTGCAATAATTTAAGTCGGTGGATAGCTATACCTCAACCTTCCTGTTGTCGTTTCTATTTTTGCTATCGAATCCCGTGTAGGCGCCAGGGTTCGTGAGGAACCCGGAGAAGATATGATATAGCAACAGCGCCCAGCATCGTGGAGCCTCGTACCGTGGCAACATGGTCGCCGAATTAATCAAATCCTACAACTCATTCAGTAGGGAGCAGGGCTGCGGGTCCCAGATTAGGTTGCATCGTGCGGCCCGAAGAAGGGGCTGCCCGTCGGGAGGGATCAGTCTTGATTCTTGGCTAGGTTCCGATGATCACAAGCTCATCTCACTTAATTAGTACGATGTGATAAATCAAGTATAAGCTAGTTTATTACTAAATGACAAAATCATTATAACTCTGAGGAAACTCTTAAGCACGGCAGCATTAATCCAGAAGTGTGTATAAATGTATAAATTTGGGAGCAGAAACCAATTACATATTGCCAAGACCATACCATGAAGCACCCGCAAGCATTTGTATCGAGATGTCCCCCACACAAGTGGCTCAGCCGCACCACTCTCATAGGACAAACAACTACCCTTTGCGGGAAAACATGCGCTAGCTCGCAGGAATATTTGATTATTGATAGCCAAAAGTTCAGCTACAGCCGAATTTAAAAACCAGGCTGGGGCTAAAAAGACCCCGGTCATAATGCTATCTTGAAGTCTGAATATGCTACCCTATGAGTTGCACAAAGAGTACTCAGCTTTATTTCATACCGCGCCTAGTGATAATAATTTGATTAACTGCTAAGATAAGAGTATGTGATCTGGCACTGAGAGCCATTAGACGGCATTTGCCTATTGGCTCTCAGATTATTTCGGCTGATAAGAAAGGGTAGAGAGAAGGGAAACGAAAAGAAACGAAAATAAGAAAAGCAAAGAAATGGGAGGAAAAGAAGTAAAAGAAGGAGAAGGAAGGGAGAAAAAGATAGTAAGAGGCTTATATTTCAACAATAATATTTTCTTCACTCTTTATTGCTTTTATAATCTGTAATGATATAAGGATTATAAAAGCTTTAATTACTAAAGTCAGTAGAAATGGCTAGTTTCTGACAGAGTTCAATATCCATCTTTACCAATTGAAGCTTCTTTTCAATACGAGAAACTGCGTCTTCGCCCAAAGGTAGCCTCAATATTTGCCCCTTCAAATGACCAGCTGCCCCTTGGCCAGTAATCACCTGAAATATAATGTCTACTGCTTTTTCCGGGTCGCCTGGCTGTTTACCAGCAGAACCACGAAACTTGTTTAGGACAGTATCGACTGGCGTACCTTCGTACCCTTCACCTGCCGGGACGTTTCTCAAAACGCTCGCTTTCCAAAAGTTTGTACGAAACGCTCCTGGCTCGACAATGAGAACTGAGATGCCCAAACTGCCGACCTCTTTCGCCAGAGCCTCACTTAGACCTTCAAGGCCAAATTTGCTCCCAGCGTATAGGCCGCAACTAGCTAGCGCATCTTGGCCAGCAACGCTACTGATGTTCACAATAGTTCCGAGGCGGCGTGCTCTCATTCCTGGTAGCACGGCCTGGATAGTGAAGAGTGGTCCAAATACATTCGTTCGGAACTGATGGGAGGCATCGTCTTCACTATTCCACACTATGTAAGTTTTTTTCTAAATCGGTAGTATGATAAGAGCACTTACGTAAAGAACTCGATTGGTCCCAAAGTTGAGTAGCCAGCGTTATTTATGAGGAAGTCGATTCTACCGTAAATCTTCTCTGCTGTCTGCACTTTCTCAATAACGCTATCTCGTGGTTCAGTCATGTCAAGCTCGATGACATTGCCACCTGCTTGTTCGATTGACTGGACGGCTTCAAGTGAATGCTGCTTATTCCGGACTGTGCCAATGACTTTATGTCCAGCATGGAGAGCTTGAAGGCTAAGGAGGAGCCCGAAACCGTGTGAAGTGCCAGTAATGAACCACACGGGAGCTGACATTTTCGAGCGATAATTTTCAGTGTTCAGAGATGACCGATAATAGGAAATATTCCAAGGTTCGCAATCTTGAAGTGTTAGAGCATAAGGCTACGCACACAAGGGGCGCTCGGTCTACATATTTATGTACATCTGATGAATATGTTTCGTTTTGATTGCTGGGGCTCAAAATTCTATAGTGCACTATAGAGTCTTCAGCAACTAGTGACTGTAGCTTAGTCTGAGGTAGTGGCAAGGGCTATAAACTTTAGCGAATAAGCTGAGGTTTATCGTATATGCAGCTTATTCTAAGTGGGGGCACCTGGAGTTGAATCGTGTAACAAACGGGCTATATCCCTCTGATGAATATATGCCTAGGATGATGACTCGCTATGAGTTAATTTGACTTCGCTGTTCAAAGTAGTAGATGTATTATAAATAATGCTAATAGTAATACTACGCTATATTTCTATATCTACGCAATCCAGCCAATAAGATCAAACATATCGTATAAGTAGAAGAGAATGTCATTCTCAAATTTAAATATCCTAAGATATATATAATATAAATTTGTAATTAGTCAAGCTTATAAATTAATTATTAAGATAATTCAAATAGTATATGACTCTTACAAATCTAATATTAAATATGTAAGTATGTTTTGTGGTAATATTTGATAACTTGTGAGGAAAACCTAGTCTGATTTATCTTTGTGGACTTCAGATTGCGTATAAGTAAGAGGTCCTGCCCGATCGTGTAACTGGTTAACTATGACCTTCCAATAACACCAATTCACAGCCAAATCCGAATATCTGCGCTCAACAATATTATCCTATCATATACTGACTGTATATGATCTCTGGATTCAATGAAGCCTTGGTGATTTGCTTACTCTAGCAAAGCAAACGCGTGTTGAATTGGCCGCTTTGCAGTGGCGATATGAAGACATCTGCTTTACTAATACTCGCCCTCGGACTTTTATCTACAGCAGCCAATATGGGACCACCCAATGTCAGGCCGGTAACACTCGATTTTACTCGACGGGTGCCGCACATGATCGACCTTGTAAAAGGAACTCACCTTCCAGCTACTGAGCTTCAGACTGCTAAAAATGGTCCAAACAATACCTTATTAACAGGAATGCCGTTATCTATACTTCAAAAACTGCAGAAAGAATGGACTACCAATTTTGATTGGGAAAAGGAGCAGAACTCTATCAACCAGTAGGGCCTAGCATGAGAACCACTCTTATATACAAGACAAACTAACTGTTTCTATAGATACCACCACTTCATTGCAAAGATTGATGGACAAGACGTACACTTTGTTCATGAAAAATCTCAGGATCCTAACGCTATACCAATCATTCTACTACATGGGTGGCCAGGTTCTTTCCTAGAGATGCTACCTCTAGTCGATTTGCTTGTCCTGGACAATTCAGCGATAGGATCTAAGCATACATCTTTCAATGTTGTGATACCCTCTTTGCCGGGATTCGCACTCTCATCTCCCGCACCTGATGGCTGGACAACGTCTAATACTGCCGATCTATTCAATAAACTCATGACAGAAGTTTTGGGCTACAGGACGTATGCAGTACACGCGACTGACTGGGGATGTGTCGTGGGGTACGACTTATACGACCGATTCAGCACAACTGTTCGGGCGACGCACCTGACTTTTTTGCCATTCACTCCGCTTAACACAGAGCAACTAGCCGCTGCGAATATCGCACTATCTCCAGAGGAGGTTATCCAGGAAAATAGATATCTTGAGTGGGCAAATACAGGAAATGCATATTTCTCTGAACAAGCCACCAAGGTATGAACGATTTTCCACTTATCGAGTACCTCAAGCTTTCTAACTAATATGATCCAGCCGAATACAATTGGTCTCTCCCTGTATGACAATCCCGTTGGCCAACTGGCATGGATTGCGGAAAAGATCATTTCATGTAAGTAATGGAAGCTTTTTTTCGCTGTCGTCTGCCATCATGATCTGAGATAGTAATACGATATATAGGGTCTGACCCACGACAAGGAACGGGGCCGTCCCTTATTACGCACAATGAAATTCTTCGACATGTGTCATTATATTATCTTTCTCAGTCATTCATCTCTTCTGTGTATATATATTACCAGAATCCTAATGGCTTTACAACGAATTACACAAAAGCAAATACAGATGCACCTCTGTTATTCAGCAACTTTCAATATAATGTGTTCTTTTGGCCAAAAACACTAGTTGAAACAGTCGGGAATCTTGTCGATTATTCATGTAAGGAGTCTTAGCTTTGTCATTTTACCGAAAGGGGAGTTGCTAATAATACTAATAGTCCAAGAGTTTGGTGGTCATTTCCCAAGCCTAGATAATCCTCCGGCATTGGCTGATGATATCAGAAAGATTGGAAAGCACTGGCGTACTCATAACGGTTGATATGCCTGTCAACTTATAGAGTAAGTAGTATTGGCCCGACTTATTTCAAAGGGTCCGCCTAGATTCAGTATATGAGAGATTCTACCCTTATCCTTCAGATTAGATGGAGATTTTTTTTAATATATTCTACCATACCTATACCTACTATTCAATAGACCTGTGGAGACTTATTTACTATTCCTATTATGTTGCGACCTGGTCCCTCGTAACAGATAGAATCCCTTATAGGCAGCTGGTTCCGTTACAGTAATTG
>ANCB02000299.1:0-65679 GCA_000331835.2 Trichoderma hamatum GD12
TTTTTTTTTTTTTTTTTTTTTTTTTTTTTTTTTTTTTTTTTTTAGTAAATAGAACAAAAGAAACAGAAAAAAAAATGTTACGGGGCTTCATAAGAAACAGCGGCAGTTACCTCAAGTTACCATAACCGCCTCGATTGTTACTACAGTCCTGCCAATCGCGTAACCTAACTGGCATATTTGTATATTCGGTTTTGTTTACCCGAGAAGTGTGAAACACCAGCTGTTCAGTTGCCCAGGTTTAGATCGACTGTTTTTATGCGAGCTGAGAGCAAGACATTTGACTAGCGACTTTGTTCTAGGGTCCAAACTTTATTAATAGCTATCCGCTGAAAACGGATAATGCTCGCTCCAATCGGCATCAGTAGAGAGTCCTATGTGGGACTGCAGACTACTTTTCAGTCACTCACATTGGATGTGTGGATACCAGTGAAAAGGGCTGCATTGCCCAGTAGCTTCTCCGCAACTGGGCTATTTCTCTCTTTTCTGTTAGCCGCACAAGGGCAGCATTCAGGGGCTAGGGAGTGATGTCGTTTATACTAGGGTTATTCTATACTGGTGGCGTCGCAATCCAACGTCTACTATTCCAGGGTTTGCAATACAATCAATAAACAAGCTATCAAAGTGACCGCTTTTAATAACTGTATTAACGACATGATTGTAAGCACCACTACGCATGATCTGGTCCTGCGGTATACGTGCACTACAGAGCACAGAAGTTATTGTTATAGAATATCGTAAATTCCTATACCAACTGGCACTCTGAGGTTCACTTGATTAATCTAGTACTCATACAAGTATATTCTTTCCGGAATCTTGAAGTTTATTTTTTAGGGGAACATTAGTAGTCTTTCGAAAGCTGTAATGCTACATGTAGAACAATATCTAAGCTGAGCCACAACTACTCCCGCTGTTGTTAAAAATAACTTCTTCTTTTAGCCAGGTTTCAGTTGAAGCAAACACATATTCATAGCAGTTCTTAGAAAGAATCTAGCAGCGAGAGTAAATTTCTGTAGCTTATATAATTTGCACCGAATGCTTTATCGTACCATACATATCGTGCATGTTACGATCAGGGATACAAGGATAGACTCCCCCTGAACTCAGCGGATTTACGGAAAAGATAATCTTGCTTTAATTTATCTAGGATTTACAATGTACGTAATTACGGACCAGAGATCCCGAGTTCCACACTCTGTCTAAGATATATTTTAGCTTGGCGGCACTTGGTGGGAACCATTCTACACTGAGACCTTTAATATCTACCACACTCTATAATTAGAGGCGTTGACCGGTCAAAAGACACGCTATCCTTGGGCTCAATCCTGAGCGTCATCCCTTTGTAAATAGGTGTTATTAATGATCATAAATTCTTTGCATCAAATATGCCTGATACTTCTAAATGCTATAAAAGAGGGCTATGGCCCCAAGGCTGAAGCGATAATTGTCGATGGAAATAGAATCATCTCATCTACTCAGCAATATTAGTAATAACCAATTTGGCCCCCAATTCAAATGCCCCTTCCTGAACGCTAGGGCATGTTCCCAAGGCTCTAAACAGCGCGAAACAAAGGTGATGAGGAATCATACCTAGAGAAAGGCTAGCGCTATCAGTTGAGCCCCATATTTTAGTAAGCGCGTGGCAATTAGAAGATCACGCTTCTCCGCGCGCAAATTCACTTTTGAACGTCTTACTTTTTTACCTTGGCCATTATTATGGCTATCATCTTGGAAATTCTTCTGGTGGTGAACTTCCCGCTTCACCAATAACACTTTACGGCGACAGAGCTTTGACAATCAAAAATTGCCAACGCCTGATCACATTCATAGCTTCTTCTCTATCAACAAGATATGGGCACATGGTTAGTAGGTTAACGATAAATATTGCTAGTATACTGGTTGTCCAGGGATCAGCCTACGCGCAGTACAACTAGACGACTTTAGTAGATAATAGATGAACAGAATTAAATGATGTGGTCAAAAGTGCTGAATGTATGCCAGTAGCTTCATCTAAAAATAAATTGTGTATATAAGCAGGATGTCGTAAAAACTACATGTACGCAAGGTTCGTATATGGGCTAAAATAACTCCTGTTTAGCCGCGAAACCAGACACATATCTTTCCCCCTGCTGTGGGGTTAAAGCAGAAGCTCACCAGTCATAATAATTAGATATACCGTCCGTTGATCTTAAACGACACTCCCACCTCATACTTTGTATTTATGGTCCATAAACGATCAACATCTCGCACTCCTGAAACATGCATCGTAGATGAGCCGCGGTGTTCTGTTATAATACTTGCAATCCTATTTGTACTTTACCCTTCTTTCAACCGTGACCCTACCATGTACTCGGTGAGTACATGGATGCACCAATACTGCTGCGATAATGTTATGGGCTATCTTACAACAACCCTCACGGTATTATATATCAGTGGCTTTAATGAACGCAATTTTTTATTGCATTATCTCTTGTCTATCATGTCTTATTCTTTAACAATGGCTTACGCAATTACTTATATTACGAACTATCAATCCCGAGCCCGAAGCGTTTTTCTTCAAGTTCGGTCGTTCACCATCACACTGCGGGGATGCTCGAGTCTCAACCACACACTTGGGGGATAGCACCGGAAATAATATGCCCCCTCTTTGACATTGAACTAGGCCTAGGCCTAGGTATTTTAACTGCCGACTCTCCGTCCTGCGATCTTAGCTCCAGCCCGCCAGCGAAGAATTGTATCATGTACAATTTTCAGCTGGGATTCTTTCTGAACTAATTACCCATGTTCATACCATCTATACAACCAATTTCAAACAAATGAATCAACTGATCTACAATATTATCTTAATCAGCGACATGAGGACCATTGCACCAACGTCTGCTGGTATGTTCGGGGTAGTTATCGTGTCCATGCGGGGCCGAGCTTGGCCCTCCCTCTGGTTTTGTAATCCGTGATATTTCGATTGAGCTATTCCTTATTTTGAATACAGAATGAAACACAAAACTACCATGCCATCCCCAACCCCTCATTAGAAGCCGCCGTCTCGTCTTAAGAAGGTCAAATAATACGTCACATAGAGAGGCAAACATGCTTACAGCTTGATGATGAATAGGCCTTTCCCCCGCACTTGACGCAAGAAGAACGCAACCTGGAGATATAAACTCATGAGGGGCTATGCTATATCTCCACAGTCAGCACTTGGCGAGAATCCGGGGTGCATGAACTGTAATTGTGATTTGTTCGGATGGTATCGAGCACCTAGACAAGCGGGGAGAGCTCGTCCGGTAATCAACATTTCATCCGTAGTTGCCGCAGCTATTCTCAATCAGTCAAAGTCAGGCCATCAAATAGGATCCTTCTTTGAAACATCACTGGTAAACCAGCACACTTCGGGTAATTGAATTTCCGCAATAATGTTTGTTACATCTTCATGAGACCGAATGCTATTGAGTCGAATGTATGTAGTAAATATGCTTGGAAACAAGGAAAATAAACTTTCCGTAGTATTTGTAAGTAAAGACGTAGCAGCTTTATGAATTTAGATTATATATATATATATGTATATATATTACAATATTACAACTATTGTCAGTTTGAGCTCTTCTTTAGGTAAATGCATGCGAACATCTCAACACCACTCAACGCATATCACCCCGCTTGTCTTGGCTATGCAAACCGGAAAGCTGCACACCAAATAGCGTTACGCTTGCCTATTGGGTGTTATAGCGAGGCTAGACGGGTAAATGGAACATTGGAGTTCATTAGAAAAATGCAATTGGTGGTCATCTCTTTGCTATGAGAGAGGGGATACGGCATGATGGTTCGGCTCTTCGGGTAAGTGAGACCCTTAGGGCTTAGGGAATCTTTTCAGAGTCTTTAGTTAGTAGTCGCGATCAGCGATGACATACGTGTTCCAGAGGTTTATTTAAGATTAAAGGTCTCCCACTAACTTCACGATATTCTGAGCAACCTATAATATCTGAGTCGGGCTTTCAGAGAGTGAATCTCAGCCGCAAGAATGACGACACAGTACTCAGGATATGGCAGTTCACTGCCCGATGAGTTCGACATCATCGTGGCAGGAGGCGGAAGTTGTGGGTGTGTTGTTGCGGGCAGGTAAGTTGTTGATCCCATTCACAGCATGAACGCGCTTCTAATTATGATAGGCTGGCCAACTTAGATCACAAACTCAAAGTTCTCTTGATTGGAGCTGGTGAAAGCAATCTCAATAATCCCTGGGTTTTCCGTCCAGGCATCTATCCGCGGAATATGAAGCTGGACTCAAAGACAGCCTCCTTCTATGAGTCTCGCCCGTCCAAATGGCTTGCTGGTCGCAAAGCAGTTGTACCTTGTGCTCATGTTCTTGGAGGTGGTTCATCAATCAACTTCATGATGTACACTCGCGCCTCAGCCTCTGACTATGATGATTTTCAAGCCAAAGGCTGGACGACCCAAGAATTATTGCCGCTCATGAAGAAGCATGAGACGTATCAAAGAGCCAGTCAAAACAGGGATATCCATGGTTTTGAAGGCCCAATCAAGGTATCTTTCGGAAACTACACGTATCCGATTAAAGATGACTTCCTTCGGGCTGCAGAATCGCAAGGTATCCCTGTTGTTGACGATCTCCAAGATCTAGTCACTGGCCATGGCGCCGAGCATTGGCTCAAGTGGATCAATCGAGATACAGGACGGCGAAGCGATAGCGCCCATGCATATATTCACGCCACTCGGGCAGCCCACTCCAACCTATACCTAGCCTGCAATACAAAAGTTGATAAAGTAATCATTGAAAATGGACGAGCTGTCGGTGTGCAGACTGTCCCAACCAAGCCTCTTGGACAGGGTCAGCCACAAACTCGTATATTCCGCGCTCGCAAGCAAATCGTCGTATCCGGTGGAACACTGTCTTCCCCACTCATTCTACAGAGATCGGGCATTGGCGATCCCGCCAAGTTAAAGAATGCAGGCGTCAACTGCTTGGTTAACCTTCCCGGAGTGGGGCTGAATTTCCAAGATCACTACTTGACCTTCTCCGTCTTTAGAGCCAAGCCCGATGTCGAAACCTTTGACGACTTTGTCCGGGGAGAACCCGAAGTACAGAAACGTGAGTTTGCAAGCTATACAATAGTCTTTAGTCCTCGAAAATTACGCACTTGTTAATACTCGTCTGAGATAGGTGTTTTTGATGAGTGGCATTTGAAGGGGACTGGCCCTCTCGCAACTAACGGTATCGATGCGGGTGTAAAGATTCGCCCTACAGAGCAAGAGTTGAAAGAATTCGAAAGCTGGCCAACTCCTCATTTCAAGGATGGTTGGAAAAGCTACTTTAAAGACAAGCCGGATAAACCAGTGATGCACTACAGCGTCATATCAGGCTGGTTTGGGGACCATATGTTGATGTAAGATATCCAATGCTTGAAATCGAGCGATTAATCTCCTCTAACACAATCCCAGGCCGAACGGAAAATTCTTTACCATGTTTCATTTCCTGGAGTACCCATTCTCTAGGGGTAGTACGCATATCAAGAGTGCTGACCCATATGAAGCTCCAGACTTTGACTGTGGCTTTATGAATGACGAGCGCGACATGGTACCCATGGTATGGGGATACATTAAATCCAGAGAAACAGCAAGAAGAATGGATTCTTATGCAGGAGAGGTGGAAAATATGGTTAGTATCAGCCTTTCAGTATGTCTCTGAGATTTCTAACATGTCATAGCACCCATTCTTTGACTACGATTCACCTGCAAGAGCTCATGACATGGATCTAGCCACAACCAAGGCCTACGCGCTTCCTGGTAATCTATCTGCAGGAATTGGCCACGGAAGCTGGTCCTCTCCTCTTCCCTTGGCCGATAATACAGCTGCTGCCAACATTCTAAGTTCAAACAAGGTTAATACTCGCCAAGAGCTTAAATATAGCCCCAAAGACATAAAAGCCATTGAAGAATGGGTTAAACGCCACGTGGAGAGTACCTGGCATAGCTTGGGTACTTGTTCAATGGCTCCGAAGGAGGGTAACAGCATCGTGAAGCACGGTGTGCTTGATGAGCGACTGAATGTGCATGGTGTTAAAGGCCTCAAGGTTGCCGATCTTAGTATTTGTCCCGACAACGTGGGCTGTAACACGTGAGTTCCTTCTTTTGTCCCTTTCCTGCCGCCATATAGTGAACTAAGTATGGTATAGATATTCAACGGCTCTGTTGATCGGAGAAAAGGCCGCTATGCTAGTAGCAGAGGATTTGGGCTACTCTGGCGAGGCATTGGAGATGAAGGTACCTACTTATCATGCCCCTGGAGAGTTAGCGTTGCAATATCGCCTATAAGTAAGGCTATTCCCAATCCCCAGTATAACCGCCAAATTTAGCCGCGAGCTGGAGTTCAATCTCAGATTGCCTACCGTCTTTATCATGTATCTCTACCCTATATGTATTTTCTTGTTCTTATATCCGCGAGTTTTGCAAATTGCGTCTAAATTGTCTATACGCAGTAGTATTTTTTTTTTTAAAGCTCATTGCAGTAGTCCTTGGATGTAGCTCTTCTTTTCATTATATGTGCGCTCAGTTGCGATAGCTGCCGTAGCTGCCTTTTTCTGTGCAGACGAATCGCTTAACTTTGAGAGAGATTTATATCTGGGCGAGAAAGCGCGCTGTTTTCAATGACTTAATAAAAGAATAAATATTACGACTAATGTTTTTATAACCCCTTTCGCACATAGTAGAACACCTGATTACGAAGGCCTTGTTACCATTCTATTTTTGCTCTACTCCCAAAAGCCAGGTCTATATGGCTTTACCTACTCTTATAATGAAACGGCAGGATCACTCCAAGGACTACCAAAACTATATCAAGCAAATATAGTAGAATATTTCAGATCAACATGTGATTAAACTGACTAAGTAGCATTGAAAATAATATATTTATGTTATCATAGTTGCAGCGTTAATATTTACCACTTGTAACGTCGTGCGTGCTTTCTTTTCATTCCTTCGAATATGAGGCAGGTGGACTTTTCATGTAACCATTTGACTCTTCCAGTTGCCAATAATGTCTATGGTCATTTCAATAAAATTGAAAACTCCTCTATATAGTGCAAGCAACATTCCTGATATCTTTCCCTAGTGTAGCAAATTACGTAGCCTCAAATTGCTAACTCGATTGATATCACGTCGCGTGACTGGCCGTTGCTATCACCGACCCACCTTTTGGTCGACCCATCGTAGCATCTATGGGGTCCCTGTCTGCCGTGGTGTTTAGTGCCACGAGCTCAGACTTGAAGGCGTTGAATAGTAGTGTTGGTGCCGTCTTATCCGAAATTGCAGAGCGAAGACACTGCCACGTGCAGGGACAGAACACATGCCGTGCTCTGCCGGCGGATAGGCCCTATCACCAATGCGGAAGCTCTTGGCATCAGAGCTGACAAAATGGGCTAGATTCTAGACAGTCTGGGGAAACCGCAAAGATTACTGCCGAGCACTGAGAAGAGGCATTAACGTGTATTTGTCCTGAAATACTAATAGAATAGAGGCCTTGGAGGGCCTTTAGGATAGTAGAAATATTTGACATTTTATTGGAAAGGGCTTTCCTTAATTTATACATGCCTATATATTATGGCGTCTTATACAGCTACCAAGCTAGTCACGCAAATGCCTTATGCGGCTGATGAAAAAGATTGCCATATTTAGGGGGGGAACGGTTCCTGCATATCATGTAGCAATTTTAAGCTACAGAAAAGCGCGCGATTGGAGGTCTTCTAACCGCTTTCGTTCTCTCAACCTTCCAGATTAGATATGAGAATATCCTTACCCTGGCTTGACTGGAGCATAACGTTGCATCAGTTTAATGCTATCGCTGATATTGCTTTACAATCCATATCATCAGGAGTGCGTGTGGACTTTGTAGGCCAATTCCTATCATTCTTACTATACAGAAAGCGTTGGAATGTTTCAGTCACTAAGCAATCCGCCTGTTCATGTAACCATGTCAGCCTCTCAACTGGATCGCCTGAGCAGACTATCTCTCAATTAGTATAGCACCTACCGTAATTTTCTTGCATTGAATCAGCATAATGTTACATGTGTAAGATCTGATTCTAGCTTCCTTATTGGATCGCCTAGCTCTTCATCCTGATATCTGCTGGCGGCTCTCGATCTGGGCGATATAAAGATGTGATCTGCTCTCCCTTTTTCCTAATTCATCATCAGATACTCAACTGGCTCCGATCATCTAGGTCTTTTCCTCTATCCTGGTTGACGATCACAATGCCTTCTCTATACCTTACTTCTGCCCTTGGGCTGCTATGCCTCCTCCCCGCGGCACAGGCAGGCTGGAATCCGAACTCAAAGGACAACATCGTCGTATACTGGGGTAAGTGTACTGAATTGTGAAGCATGTGAAGGATGGGCAGTTTATGGTTGCGTGAGATAATTGGCTGTAAAGACTCAGAGACTAACGCGCTTTCCAACTTCTAGGACAGGATGCAGGCAGCATTGGCCAGAATAGACTGTCTTACTACTGCGAAAATGCCCCTGATGTTGATGTTATCAATATCTCTTTCTTAGTTGGCATAACAGATCTTAACCTGAACCTTGCCAATGTTGGCAACAACTGTACCGCTTTTGCTCAGGATCCCAACCTACTCAACTGCCCCCAAGTTGCGGCAGATATCGTCGAGTGCCAACAGACATATGGAAAAACAATCATGATGAGCTTGTTTGGCTCGACTTATACAGAGAGTGGTTTCAGTTCGTCGTCAACTGCAGTGTCCGCCGCTCAAGAAATTTGGGCCATGTTCGGTCCTGTCCAGAGCGGCAACAGCACCCCCCGACCTTTTGGCAACGCTGTGATCGATGGATTTGACTTTGATCTTGAAGACCCTATCGAAAACAACATGGAGCCTTTTGCGGCAGAGCTGCGATCTCTCACAAGTGCTGCTACCTCAAAGAAGTTTTATCTTTCGGCTGCTCCTCAGTGTGTGTACCCCGACGCGTCTGATCAGACGTTCCTCCAGGGTGAGGTGGCCTTTGACTGGTTGAATATCCAATTCTACAACAATGGCTGCGGTACTTCTTACTACCCCTCGGGCTACAACTACGCAACTTGGGACAATTGGGTCAAGACCGTCAGTGCTAACCCAAACACTAAGCTGCTTGTCGGCACTCCTGCCAGTGTCCATGCTGTAAACTTTGCCAACTACTTTCCCACCAATGATCAACTCGCTGGAGCTATCTCGTCTTCCAAGTCGTACGGTAGCTTTGCTGGTGTGATGCTATGGGATATGGCTCAGCTCTTTGGAAATCCTGGATACCTGGACTTGATCGTAGCGGACCTGGGTGGCGCTTCCACCCCTCCCCCGCCAGCTTCCACTACTCTGTCCACTGTGACTAGGTCCTCTACTGCTAGCAGCGGACCTACTTCTCCTCCTCCCTCCGGCGGTGGCAGTGTCCCTCAATGGGGCCAATGCGGTGGCTCCGGATACACTGGACCAACTCAATGCCAGTCTCCCTACACTTGCGTTGTTGAGAGCCAGTGGTGGGCATCTTGCCAGTAAAAGGCTACCCGGCATTTTTTATGGGCTCTATGCCTTAGCAGCCCTCTTTATCTGTAAATAGTGAGCAGATCATCCGTTGCATCTAACCTCGACAAGGCATAGCTTTCAGGCTTTTGAGCAGGAATTTTTCTCCAGTTTGTATATATTTTCTCCATTCTGGTATATATTTGGATCTTGTAAATAAGTCTCTTACGATTTCATCATGTATATATGACTATAAGAAATTGAACAATATTTATATCTTTTGAAGCTCTCCTTCCTGTATTTGCGTGCTTCCATCTTTTAAATCGTGCATACAGTGCATTATATGTTTACAGCGGAGGTCTTTCCACGTAGCTTACATATCTCACATGGTGGGCTTCTTTTGTATGCTGAATGAACAAAGACGCAATTACCATGAAAGGGATTATTGATGTTATTCTCTCCCTTTTAGATAGCGTCTTCACTTCACACCACGCATGTATTGATCATTGCATTAAAATATGTTTTGTTCATCAATTTAGTTATTGTGTCTAGACTCTAAGTCAGTTCAGATATCTGGGGTTTAGCTAATGGCTATATCACACTAAGTATTCTATCAATAAAACTGCCAAGAGGCATGGTTTGATAATTTGCTATAACCCGGATTAGGTTCCCGAACTTTTATGGTAGTTGATCCACCACGCAGCCAGACTTTGTGATTTGTTGAGCCTATGTCTCGCACCCGCTAAGAATATATCAAATATAACGACTTTAATAGTCTTTTGGTGTGAAGCTAAAATAGATCGATCTCTTAAAAAGTCCCTGGAAATAGGTGACCGCACTACCCTCGTATAATCAATCGTATGAGATCTACACTCAGATAATTGGATACGCCAGCTTGAGATTAAAAATTAAGATGATAAATAAAGCATTCGCTTGTTTTACATCAATACGCAAGCCCTCGTGAAGCGCTGCGCTGCAAATTTTGCTGAGAAGCTCCGTAGCTATGATGCTTGTTCATAATAGTTATATACAATGAGATCGCGTGATTGTATTTTCTCCACTTAGCTGTAAAGCTCGGATATCGCCAGTTGCGCCAGAACTGTCAACGAGCACATCATGGGGCCAAAGCTTGGGTCTAGGATCAACGAGCCAATGTGTGGCTAGAGACCCTTGTTGCTTGCGTGCATGGTCTATGCTGACTTGTAGACATGGCATATAAAGGTAAATATACCTGCACGCAGGCAATGCGCTAACCGTCCAAGGAATATTATTGTGAATATGTATCAATGATCATTTGTAGATTTCCAAGTCGCCAACTTTACGTATCACTATTACCGTTCGATAGCTTGCAGTTGATCAGGCTACATTTTCTCCATCTACCTACTAGACGGTACGCATAGCTAGCCAAAATTGATATCGTCCATTGGCTCATCTAGTAAAAACAACTGCGATAGCAATCTCACTAGTCAGTGATGCCCTGATAGATACGTAATGCTGACCATACCATGATCTCAAAGCAGTCAGAAAATGAAGCTTGCCAATTGTAGATTACGAATATATTCTTACATGAGGATCATAGTCTGTGATTATATAGCTGGGCAACATCGTCAAATCAGCTCAAAAAACGACCCTTACATCACCACAATAACTCCCTGCATTCAAAGTCGGCTTCTGCCGTCCAGCCAACAGCACGGCGCAAGAGCTAGTTGTACCCGGGCGATCATGCTAACTGCCTTTGGAATCAGAAGCTCTGAAGCCAACGAAAAAATGCGTAATGGATTTATCTTGGCGTTCAGGAACCACTTATAGAATAGTAGTGGCATCAACTGCCCCGGTGCAAAGAAGACCTAAATCGATAACTTGCGTTGCATTGACAAAATTTACTACATAAGAACGGCTAGTCATTATTGAGAGAGTGGGACAATCGCCGCAAAACGACCGTTCTGATGTCCAGGTAGCGCTTCGATAACGATCACGCAATCTGACCGCTGTAGGTGTGCAACCACACCTTCTCGGCAGGTCCGTGAGACACTACGACAGTATAAGGCAGGGAGGATTGTTTGTTTATGATGCGACGTTCGCGACCACAATTTCGTCTTTTTGCTGGAGGCTACATCTCTCTTCCTCTATTAGCTGGTTCAGAGAGCACCGAAGAACGGCATGGCTACCAGCGAATCTCCGGCGCATTCAAAAAACGAAGCGGTATTCGAGTCTAACGAGAATGACACGCGGTACTCTGAGACTGAGTTCAAAGAGGAAGTGGGAGGATTAACATTCGACCAGTATCTCGCAGGAGGACTTGGTCGACATCTGGGCATATTCAGCACCACTTCTCTTATGTGGGATTTCTTGTTGCCAGAGTCTCTGCACAATAGCTAATACAGCTTTAGTATCGGACGAATCATTGGGACAGGCATTTTCTCTACCCCCTCATCAATCATCAATGGCGTCGGATCTCTGGGTGCCTCCATGTTCCTATGGGTTCTGGGACTTCTGTTGTCGATTTCGGGCCTTTGCGTCTGGCTTGAATTCGCCTGTATGATCCCTCGAAGCGGCGGCGAGAAAGTATACCTCGAAGCAGCGTATCGCCGGCCTAAGATGCTGATAACTACGGTTTTTGCTGTTCAGGCAATCGCCCTCGGCTTCACTGGTGAGTCTAGTCTCTTGCAAAGTGGAAAAAAAGGAAAGAGAATATATTCTAAATTAATATCACAGCTTCCGGCTGTATTGTTTTCGCATCCAACATTTTAGTAGCGGCCAACAGGACTGTTACGGAATGGGCAGAGCGAGGAATTGCCATTGGAGTCATCGTTTCGGTAACTCTGATTCATACATTCATTCCGAAACTTGGAGTTCATGGGATGAATTTTTTCACTATTTTGAAACTCGTTCTTCTCATATTTATCGTCATAACGGGATGGGTAGTGCTCGGCGGCGGTGTTTCGCGAGTTCCGGATCCTCACGCAAGCTTCCGCGATGCCTTTGCTGGCTCTGCCGATTCTGGAAATCCGTATGCAACAGCGCTATTCAAAGTGTTAAACTCATTCGCAGGGTAAATATCATGTTCCACTCTGGAAATTGGAAGAGAATATTTGGTACTAATATGCTTTTTTAGGTGGTCTAATGCCATGTATGTACTCAATGAGGTGAAAGATCCTGTTCGCACTATAAAGATCGCTGGTCCTCTGGGTCTCTCGACATGTGGAATATTGTATATCCTCGCAAACATTGCCTACTTCTCTGCGGCGACACCCAAAGAGATTGCGGCGAGTGGAACGACAGTTGCTTCATTCTTTATGGGAAAAGTATTTGGAACTTCTGCTCAGAGAGCGCTTAGGTTAGCCGCAGACAGATTATCCCCACATTCGTCGACTGTATCATGCCGCTAACAATTTCTCAGCGTCCTTGTTGCTCTCTCTGCATACGGCAATGTGTTGACAGTAACATTTGCTCAATCTCGCGTTAACCAGGAACTTGCAAAAGAAGGCGTTATTCCTCTCCCAAGATTTTGGGCATCATCATGGCCGTTCGGTTCGCCAAGCGCAGGCTTGATTCTGCATTTCATCCCTTCTTTTATCGTTATCGTTGCCATACCGTTTGGAGATGCTTACAGTTTCATTCTCGACGTGGAGGGGTATCCAGGGGCTGTTATCAACTTCCTTGTCGTCGCAGGGTTGTTTTATCTTCGCTGGAAAGAGCCAAAAGCACCGCGTCCATTCAAAGTATGGCTACCTGTTGCAGTGTTTTTCATGGCAGGGCAGGCATTCCAGCTTGTGGCTCCATTCTTGAGGCCCCCAGGTGGCAAAGGTGACACCAGTCTCCCATATTGGCTGTACGCAGTTGTGGGCATTTCGGTTTTGGCGGCGTCCGTTGTATATTGGGTCGTATGGTGGGTATTAATGCCTAAGCTTGGAGGGTATACATGGGAACCGCGAAATGAGCCTCTCAAGGATGGGACAAACGTAATTGTTTATCATCGCAGATCGAAAAAATAATTACTTGTCTTTTTTTCTTTCTGCATCTCATAGAGGATTGCTTGAAGCTCTATTAATAGACAAGTCTTTACTAAACGCATTTGAGCGCCTGCTTGTGATTAAAGAAACACCTAATCTCTTTGGCTTCTCTTGATATGCCACTTACCGATGAGATTATTTAACCACATGTTGTTTCATATACCTCCTTAATTAATTCCAGATTCAACCAATATTTTTATCGCCTAGAGCATGAACCGAATATCTCAAGGTACCTTAGTGTTGTAGATAGAAGATCTACGAGATTTAGAAGCTGTTGCTTTTTAAACCTATGTTCATTTTACAAGCTGGATTATGGAGCAAGATTAAAAAGACACACTTGGCACTTGTCCCAAGAAGAGAAGAGAAAAAGGACAAAAAACACTGACCGTTATCATAAAAGTAAGCTGAAATTCCACGCAGCCCACCTTGATAGACGGAGCCAGTTGACGTTAGCCATACCCACAACAAACAGGCTCAACACGGCATGTAAGAATTGTATTTTAATCTTTGATGACAAAAATGACTTAAACGCACTGTGTAATCATGCTTATTAGACCGTTGTCTTTCCGTGATGAGTGTTCTGTCGCTAGAGATTGTTTACCAATTGCAAACTGTTCTGGCCAGTAATTGTATTTAAAGAGGTAAAAAGGAGCCTCAAAAAGGTACGCCCAGAGAAAAAAAAAGATATTTGTGGTCGAGTATCATATGAAGATGATCTGCAAGCTTGTTTATAAGTGAGCGTGAACTCTATGCTCCACATTTTACTTGGTATAAACAAAAGCCCTTTCCTTTCTACTCCATACTGTACGCTTGAACTTGCGCCACTCGATAATGCACACGACTGGTTCACCGCCTCCAACGCAAGAAATCTAGCATCGAAGCCATGACAGCTACATCAATCTTTGATCGTTGAACTCTCACATCTAAATGCTACACGACTCCCATCTCAGCTGACAGGCTTCTGCGACATGGGCTGCTGGGACTCTTTCTGTTGCTTCTGGTAAGGCATTATGTACCCCGCATCTTTAAGGGCTAGTCACTGATAGATCAGCTCTGGTCCCTTGAATAACGCACGAGATGATTGGTACCGGTTTCTAACTGACGGCACCCGAGATGGCAAGTGGCCGCCGGGAGATGGAGAATGGTACAATGATCCTGGATATCCAGTCCCGTCTCTGCCGCTGGGGGAGATTGTGACTATTTCGAATGATGACGGCAAATATTGGGATCCAAGCGTTGGCGTTACGCCCAACTGGCCAGACACTTTTGTCACCCCACTCTGGTGAGTTATCAAGCCAATGAAGACGATACGCATGCCGTGCAAGACCTCCCACTTACACATCTCTGATGTAGCGTAGTTGGCTCCTATGGAGATGTATCCATTCCCGGCGTGAAGGATAAGCTACACTTGGGTTCTGATTTGTTTCTCTTGATCCATCCCGCATGCCTCTCTTTTCTCTGTCGCCACACCGATTCCACCCCTCGTCAACTCTGGGAATCCTTTTACAAAGAGAATTCGTGCTATCAGATGTATGGCGGCGAGTTAAATGGGTTATTGTACTGCGTTAACTATTATGACATGCAAGAGAGAAGTGGACAGGAGTTTCGGTATGCTGTGGAGCGCGACTGGCCACCGTTGGAGCGTCCTGATCTTCCCCAAAGACGATGGTTCGATCCGAAGAGCATGGAAGATACGAAGTGGCTACTGGCTAGGCCAACTCGCCTACCAACTCCGAAGACTCTGCAGCCAAGCCCAGTAAAGACCTCAGCAGTGAAATGCAGAAAGGTTTTTGATACTAACGAATTATTCGACATCATTCTCAGCTACATTGTTGACATTCCTAGCGAGGTTCTCAAAAATGAGCTCCAGCAAAACAAACGACTTCGGAATCCGAACGAGCCTGGAGACCCTAATAAAAGTGATCAGGGCGGTCGGCCTCAAAATATATTTGAGGCCCCGTCTGCTATTATAGCCGTGAAAACTCTGCTTTCACTTGCCCAGGTAGATCGCTGGTTCTACGACGCCATCATTTATAAGCGACAAAACTATTTCCTACGCGCTTTGCGTAACTTTGGCTGGATGCTACCATTCACGCCTGCCGATTGGAGCGATAACAGCTGGGCTGGAGACGTCTTCGCCGACACTTCATCTCTGCGCCAGTCTGAGATCGATTGGCGACACTACATACTCACCTGTGCGGAAAAGACCGACCCGAATGTTCGCAATCGCTGGAGGTTTCACAAAATGGCCATTCAGTTTGCGCGGGGGACGAACAGATACAGGAGCGAGGAACACCCCGACTGGTTTTGGAACGTAGGCAGCCTTGGATTTAAACCAAGCTTGGACAAACCAGAGCCTGAGGTATGGGAGCTGTACTCGTCATAACTGGGAAAAAAATAGCCAAAGTAAATAAAAAGTCATAAAAAAATAGCAATCTTACATGTATAAAGCTTAGAGCAGATAAAGCCAACTGCCAAGCATTTAGTCTATGCCGATATATGATATTCTAATTTCACAGCCATATGTTCTCGGGAGCATAGTGTATATTGATATATATATTTGCTCAAGGCATCGATGTTAAGGTAACAAAACATCAGCTCCCTATAAGTGGGTAGAAGTAGGGAAGGCTTGCAACCTCGAGATGAGAAATTTCGATGGACTGAATGTAATTAACGCAAGAAAAGTGGTTACGAAGAGCCTGTCGCCCTAGAAGTCTTCAAGCCTATATACTTCATACGCCGGTTCCTCATACGGATGAGCTCTAGAAAAACAAGGCTTTAGTTATAATCTTCATTTCGCAGATCGCTTCTGCATCTCATAGCACAGGATGACTTGCGACTTACTTCTTTAACGCTTCAACAGCCTTCTTCGCCACATCGTGACCAACGCATGGAGCCTCAACCCGTATTTCAGGTACAGACTCCAACTTATCCACCGTCCCAATGTGCGGATTCGCTCCAGCAACCGGTCGAAACTGGCCGGTGCCTAACGTCGTCCAGCAACATTCGGTATATGAGCTATTTGGGTAACGGCCGGCCCCAGCAGCAAAGATGGCAGCTTTGCAGGCGTCAACATGAGTCTCTGGAACATAAAATATGAGTCGAAAAACAGTTGCCATGTTGTGACGCTCTTTCGCTTCAGAAAAGAAGCAAACTCTCGGGTGCGGTCTGAAACAGTTGACTGACGGTATGCGTGCCTGAAAGAGCGGCAGAGTGCGAGGACGAAATATATGAAATGCAATGGTCTTCATCTGATTAAAGTGTTGGGTAAGTACATGTACTCCGCAGGCCCCAGAGGACTCAGAGTTAGCGATTGGAACAGCCATGACGTCGAGCCATTATTGGCTTACCTAATATTATGCTCGGTACGCCTTTTGCCTGATGCTGTTATTATGGAGGCTTTCCTCTTCGGTGCTTATCTCTGGATAGAGGAGCAAGATATAAACGGTCACGATATACATGGTATAAAAGGTAAAAGTAAAATATTATCTTGTAATAAAGTTCAAAAGGACATATGCCGTCCGTTGTATATTGTATCAACGCCAGTTTTAATGCCGTGCCCAAGTATATATCTGTACATCAAGAAAAGCTAGAAAAAAAATATGACATCAAAGAAAATAGACGTTAAAATGAAAATGAAAAACATATGCCTAGTTATATGGCATAGGGTCCATAACGCCATCGCTTCCCATTCTCTTCGACCCACCAGCGGGCCATAAATGCAGCTTCTTCGACCCATTTCGCGGCATCGACGCCGTGTGATTTCTCCACACTGTACACAAAAGTAACAAAATCAAATCCGAGCAAAGTTTGTGCTCCAATTGGGTCTGTGTTTAGATTCGTAAACTGCCACTCGACATTGTCGATAACGGGCACGATGAGGAGCCAGTCAGGGTTACGGGCGTCGCGGATGCTCAGCATGGCGCGACCCGGGTTGACGACGGTGAGTTGCCAGTTGCCCTGCTCGGTTTCATTGGATGACGCATGAACTGGGCGAATAAGAGACTGTCCTTCGTAGTTTTGGACCAAATCAGATGCGGCTTGCGTCTGTGACTGGGAAAGCGAGCCTGTTTCGCGGAGAAGATCGAGGATGGTAGGTAGAATTTGTGACGATATTACTGCATCATCGACATCAATCACCGGTAGCTTTGGGTGAGAAAGAACAAGAGGTACGCGTAAGGTGCCAACATTGGGGTTGTAGTAGGGCGCCAAAATGTTGTTTTCTGGCATGGATACGCCATGGTCACCAACCAAAACAACAAGAGTCTCATCCGCAACACCTTCTTCATCAAGAATATCCATTATCTTGCCTAGCCATCTGTCGTCGTAACCGATGGCATTGAGATAGTGTGAGATATCGTCTAGGCCGTTTCCTAGGGGCGTATATTTCTCCTCAGTAGGAATAGCAAACGGGTGATGGCTTGTACTAGTCAGGTGTGTGACAAATGCTCGCTCATCATTCTTCTTGGCCTGCACAAATGCGTCCCGGATGTAGTCCTCAACGGCAATATCGGCCATGCCAAAGTAGTTGACGTCTGGTAGGTCTACTTTTCCAAATTTGGCAAAAGGACTTTTGAGATATTCTTTAGAGACTAGGCTTTCCGGTGAAATACCCATTTTGGACAAGAGAGGCACATATCTATCGTAGTTTTTAGTTACGGACTGCATGAAAGTAGAGCGCCATTTGAATGATGTGAAATCATCGGAATTTCGGGCTTCGTGGTGACCGGGACCGTCGTGACCGGGACCGTCGTGGCCAGGACCGTCGTGGCCAGGACCGTGGGGACCAGGACCATGATGACCGGGACCACCATGGGGACCGCCATGGGGACCACCATGGGGACCAGGGGGACCATAGGGGCCACGGTCATCATAGTCATCGTAGTCATCGTCGTCTAGTCGGTTGAAGGCTTCGAAGATCTGGGGCAGGCATGGCTGGTAGAAGTGGTGGAGATACTCGAGATTAAAGTCTGCCATGAGCGGTGTGAGGCCGCACATTGTACCCACAATACTCTTGATGGTATAGGTGGCAGTGGTAAAGACGTTGTTGAAGCTGATACCGCCGCGCTTCTTCTTAGTTTGATGCTCGAAGCCATCATCGTAGTCGCCGGTAATAAAATTGGCATTGGGCGTGAGATTTGCTAGCATAGCTTGGGCCTCCTCGGGCAAGGTGTGGTTGCTATATGAGTTTGCCAGGCGGTTCCAGACAACGCCATCCTTCTTCAGAGGGAAGACGTCCTTTCGTGTGCTTTCGAGAAGGATGAGCATGACGTGGCGAATTGGTACATCAGCCAGCTTGCCTTGTAGACCTGGTAGCAGCTCATCCTCCAAGTTGGAGATTTTAAGGGGATCCGCGGCGGCGCTATAATGTTCGTCGTTTTTATACCAGTCCCCAAATCCAGGAACAGGCCTCTCAGGCAGCCACGAGAACGGGACTGGAGCAGCCAGTGCGGTGTAGTTATCCCACGAGTGTCCAATGCTAGAACCGTAGATGGGCTCCAAGTGATCCAAGCTAGGAGACGAAAAGCTGAAGTCGACAAAGGGCAAGAGGGCGGGCGTCCAGGATAAGAAGTTCAAGGCACTCTCGTTTGGTCGAATCATGAACAAAATGACATGAGTAAGGAGTGCGCAGCCGATGAAGAGGTAGAATAATCGCCGCAGAATGGTCATTGACGTCTTGCTCTTCATGTTGCAAAATTCGTCTTCCTCCAGCTCATCGTATGTGTTGTTGGCAAGCTCAATGTCGAGCTGTGGTACCTGAGAGTAAGTCTTTGGCGCAGATGATTTACGCAAAGCAAACGATATGGGCCACTTGAGAATATCGGTGGCCACGCCCGCAGTCTTGTAGCAGATATCCTGCAAAACATAGGCGACAAAGAGAACGGTGGCGAGCACAAACAAGAATGAGGCCAGACCAGATAGAAACATGCCAAGGGACGACGCATCGCCCGCCAAGCCAATGTTGCGCCAATGGATCTCCGAGCCGCTCACTGCAAAAAACGATACCGTCAAAACGCCCACAGTGATGAGATATGCGACAATTATAGAGGCCAGAGTCATCGTCACCTTTCGTAGCCACCCGAAACCCTCCACCAACCACGGATCAAGCAGCAGTCGCACGAGCACAAGAAGCGCAGCATCCTGAGCAAAGAACGAATAGCCCCATCGCACCAAGTGAACGACTGGTAATGAAGACAGATGTGTATAGATGTGAACGCCCTTGGCGCTGAAGATGGATACGGTTGCGACAGCAAAGGCAAACCGCCGGTTGGCGAAGCGAGAAGCGAGGTTAGCGACAAAGCGTCTGCGTGTCAATCGGCTGGCGATGGCAGAGGCGACACGGCGTGTCATGCTGGGGCGTGTGGGAGAAGGCGAGCCATCGAGCCGACTGCCAGCGGGCGGCTCCATTATAGTATATGTCGGAACAATTATTCGATTCGCTATCGTTGTTGCGTTCGGAGGTAGGTAGGATGAAGAGAAGAAGATTCAGGATACCAGATAATAATAAGATGATGGTAGGGACAATAGAATAAATCTCGAATTAAAAGAATATTTCAGATTAGAGAAGAGTCGCACGGCAGCTGGCCTTGACGGACCGTGCCTGGAGTTTGAGGAAGCGACTCGAGGATGATTGCTCGCAGACTCT
The DNA here is from genome assembly GCA_000331835.2 of Trichoderma hamatum GD12. Classification (NCBI taxonomy): domain Eukaryota; kingdom Fungi; phylum Ascomycota; class Sordariomycetes; order Hypocreales; family Hypocreaceae; genus Trichoderma; species Trichoderma hamatum. The sequence continues at coordinate 20,175 of ANCB02000299.1, forward strand.
CATGAGGATGTTTGGATGGAACAGAAGGAGGAGGAGGAGAGGAGGCTATGCAAGGACCAGAGCGAAGCAAAGCAGAGCAGAGCAAAGCACGCAGGGAGCGCAAAGGCCGGTTCGATAGGCGAGATTGAGCAGCGGCTAGGCGAAAAGAACGAGGGCACAGACGCTGGAGAAGAGACGAACCACACGACGAAGCCCGAAGGAGTGGAGGGCAGCTGAGCGGTCGACTAAAAGGAGCGTTGAGAGCTGACGATGGTGTAGGAAGATGGTCGACGGCGAGGCTCTCACGCTGCGAGTCTTGCAGCAGTAGGCGGCCACTAGCGGCGCGGCACAGTGGCCCAGCTGGAGGCGCTGAGTTGTGATGGCGGTACGTGATGGCGCACTAGAAGGCGCCGTCGCACGATGTAGCGCGAAGCAGTGGCAGTGGGATGCGACCAGCCCCTGGCCGGTGTGGAGAGGCGACTGGAGCACCGACGAGGGGCTGAAGCGCTGCTGCAGGCGCTGTAGCTTGTCGCCAAAGGGGGGCCCAGGCCCTGGAAAGGCACACCTGGGACCAACTCCGCCCACTCAGCCCCCCGCTAGCTCGCCGTGGCTTCGAGAAGCACGCCCTGGGGGGAGAAGGGAGGCGAGAACCGCACATTGTCAGGAGGCGCGGCGCAACAGGATGGGCCGCAGTGGGCAGGATCGCCGTGGCTGTCGCGGTTGATTGGGCAGAGAAGCCTGCGTGTCGCGTGCTTTTTCTGCTTAAACGCTTAACTGCTATTTTGAATGGGCGTTTTTTCTCGCTATTCTGAGAATATGCAGCTTACATGTCCATACTTTTACACAACCACAACACCGCTGTGGCTTGCCTATTCGCAGCGACAAAAAGATCTGCCTGTTGCTTGCCAAGACGCACCTGGTGACCAGGCTTCCTCTTTTGAATTTCGTATTTACCTGCCGACATGGATCCTCACCCGGGTGGGATGTGGAGTTCTAAACACTCGACACCTCGAGGAGGACAGGCACTCGTGCTCGTAGGGCATCACGATTGCAGGCAGGTAGGTAGTAGTATATGAAAATGCAAAAGCACTCTACAGATTAAGCCTACCTTTTCCCCCTACCTACAAGCATAGACGAGCACACCTATTGCAACAACCCTTCAAACTGGCTGATATATAGAACGAAACTGCGTTCTCGGCACATTCCGCTGACTCATATTGACGCCAAAAGCATACTGTACGAAGTTCGGAGCGGCAATTCTAACCTAACACTACTTCATCCATGAGCATGCCGCTACATCCATACAAGCATGATGTCGATACGCGCATCTCCGGAGCACGTTCAGGATGCCATGTCTGGTTCCCCACGCCAGCGGGTATGCTATCTTACTTCGTACTTGACGCTGACGTTGATCAGCCAGAATAAGAAATCTCCAGATACCAAATACGAGTGCCCCAAATCCAGTCTGATAGATGGGTACTGTACTACTGTAGCATTTGCATGTTGTTGAATGAGTGGTCGTGGCGTATCTGTGTATCATCTGCATGCTTGCTGCAAGCCAAGATCGAGCTTTGCGGCGCGCAGCAGCCCGTGTCTTGTGGTCTTTTGCCTCGGTGTAGATCAGTAGCAAGTCAAATATAACATGCTATAATGCTTGTAGATTTTATTTCTCAACGCTTCCATTCCCTGCCCTTTCCTATGCGGTGGAAAAGGCAACGCCGCCGCTGATCTCTGCGCAAAGGACCCAGGCGGTATTAGTATAGTATTCCATACGAGTGATATCCATCTTATTATTACAAGTCGGCCTCTAAAAAGCAGTATCCACGTCCAACATACAGACTAGTAGTATGTACAATAGATGGTTTAATACCCCGTAGCATTGTCAGTGGCACACGTGTGGATGCGACCTGGTCCGTTTTTGTCGCCGTCGCCCATCTCCGGCTTTTGCTGCGGGTCGGTGGAGCCCAGAGAGAGATGAAGCTTCACTGTTCGTTTCCCATCGTTGTAAAAGGCGGTGGCGATTTTCTAACCTGTCATGTGCGAAGCAATGCACATGCGAGTGTGTAACCGAAGAATCGGCAAAAAGGGGCTGATAGAGACGGAGGGAGAGGACTCTGCTGCTACCTACTCTGCACAGGAGCATAAGCTCCACAACTCAAAATTGCTGCTGCATGCAGGTACACGCGAGGTACATGTGTATACATCCAAGTGCTGAACTCTGGTGCACTCGTACTGCTGGTAGGAGTATGGAGCTCAACTACTGGTATACTGTAGTGCTAATAACATGAAGCTTGAACGCCCTCAGGGAGATCAAGAGTCTACGCGGGCCCCATTCAGGTCTTCGGCTCAAACATGCTGCTGCCTCCCTGGGCGATGGGCCGATGGTGGCATTCCAGTGCCGCGCGACGCCAAAGAATCCCAGACATTGAAGCTGACTAGTCTCCGTACAATGGATTCTTGTGACCCCATATTTTCCGTGTCTAATAAGCGTCTGGTATACCTCGTATGTAATAAGGAGTACATGCCTACTACTAGTACCTACTACATGTACTCCATATCCCATATCCTACCGGGAATTGCTCATTACGGATAGCGTCTACACGTGCTTCGCTGGCTGGCGCGCTTCCAGGGAGAAAAGGGGGTATCACGAGGTAGCACTACTTCGCCGACGCTTGGTGCCCTGGTTTCCAAGTTGCGAGTAATACTATGGAGTACTTTCTTCTCCTTCGCCTCCGCCTTTTTTGGTTCTCTTTTGACAAGAGAAACCAGACGCCAGGCGTCATTTTAGCGCCCGTCCTGGGCCGAATCCCTCCCATGACCCAGACCGTTATACTGTATTGCAGATTGAGTTGGAAGCCAAGGCTGTCCAGCGGCATCAGATCTCCTCACGATATTTTGCGTGGGCATTTCCTAGCTATCTTTGTCCGCGTATCGGAAAAACTAGTCTTTGGCGGCCGCATACTTACAAAAATAGGTCATTTACAAGAATGTATATTGGTAGGTATACATGTAGGTACGTACGTATAAACGGTACTAACTGGGAGGACTTGATCATCGCGCCCGTTTGTTTCTTACCAAGGAAGATCTGTGGCTGTTAGTGATAAAATGTCCACTGACTCGAGTTGCCTTTACGAGGTATCAGCCAAGTCAGCGTACAAGCAATCTTGATTACCTACTACAGTAGCGACCATCGCAGAGGCCAGGCGCTTTCTTCCACGCTTGTCCCCACGCATTTCGTCATTGCTGTGGTCCCAAATCGACGATCGCTGACCCTACCAAAGTGGCACCTCCATCTCGGGGTATTCAACAGAGTTGAGAGTGTTACCAACAGGCTGCGTTGCGCCTGGGACGACGAAGATCCCAAACAGTTGTGAGGCAATCATGTAGAGAAGGATCTCGGCCCTTGCAGAAATGGGGAAAAAGGCACTTTTCTGGCAGGTAGCTAAAATTAGACGGCGCCGTGCATATACACATATGTATGTATCAGCATCAAGTCTGCAAGTTTGTACAAAGTTTACGTGACCGATTATCAAATACCTACTGCCATCCACCACCTTGTACACGTAGTTGATACATTTCTCCAACTCATTTGACATTTCTTGTGCCACCGTGTTTGTCTAACGATGCGTACGGTACCCGAGTTTCGTAAATTTTAGCTGAAACAAATGCTGGTAAAAGTGGAGCATAAGTGACGGCAAATCCTGTTGGATGATTCCCATTCTTTCGTTTGAAGAAGAAAGAATAAGAGAAGGGAAAAGGGAAAGGAAAATACGTGTTAGTAGGCAGTTGATGATTTGTTGCGTGCCTAGCTACTAGGCATTGAACTATTCTACGGACGTATTCCAGTGGCATTTCCTCTTTAGCCAGCCATCAATGCAACACATCGCTTGCCTACCTATAGCATGAATTTGGATATTGCAGGTGGTATTTCAATTTCATTTTAAGTATTTAAATCTTCACGGGCAATACGATTCTTTCGTTAAATAAAGTCAGTCTGGTAGATTATAAAACAAATTATGTACCGTCCTTTGCAGAGGCCGTCATATTATCTCGGACCACCACTCGGCGGTGGCGCCAAGGTTATTCCTGTGAGAAGAAAATTTTACTGGCTTCTATTTGGTAATTGCCCGACGGGAGTTTTGAATTGTATCGAATAATTGACCATTGGACACCGTGACTAGTTAATTAGTCCCGCGGATGAGCTCCAAGAGCAACCTTGGCGAGCGAATACTATATCACAATATCGCGGCAGCACTGTCCTTACTTCACTCAGGCGATGCAACGGGAGATCGCTATTAAAGGAGTTGTTTTCATACTTTTAGATTACAAGCATTGATTGATATGAGAAATAGCAGCTATTGTTATAGCTAACCGTTTCTCTAAAATTGCACTGCCAAAATTCTGCTGCGCCTATAGAGCACTTTTTTTTAGCAGTCATCTGAACATTTAGAAGAATGTATATTCAAGGCCACTAGTCAGCTTTATTTTGACGTTAAAACAGCCTAATACTTAATATTCAGGTCGTTCTGCAGCTTTTCCTGCGGCTCCTACCTTCAAACTAACAACACCTCAGAATACACTCATGTAGCCTTTCTCATGGAAAAAAGTGCAGAAAGGAGTAATGATACTAATATTTTATGTAGTTTTATTCTATGAGGTAGCCAATACTAAACAGAGTATTAATAGAGTTACACCCATCCTGTCTCATAGCATAAAGAAAAGGAAACCCAAAAGAGCCCCCCGAATAGCTCTCTCTGTCTTTGGTAGACGCGTGTAACAGCCTCAAAGTTTCATTCTCGGTATCAAATAACAGACTCCAATGTATCAAGGAACTATTCATGTTGGCGAAGCATGGTATACCAAGCTCCTGACCCCGGGCCAAAATATGGCTGCAAGCGGTTGATTTCTTCTGAAAATGCTTCGGTTTGGGTTCCATCCTCGTGGAGCTAATAAGAGTCTGTCAGCAACCATCATACCGCAAAGTGTCTTTCATTGATATAGTATGCTTGGTACCTCAATACTTTCCCATCCGAGATAATAAACTCCGAGCCTTCGATGCGCCTTGGTGATAGTTTCTTCACCTGGGCCAAAGCAAGATACTCCTACAGTCTCATTTGTATTAATTGCATATGCCCAATAGCCACCTGTAAATCCCTGGATTTGGTAAGTGTCGGAATATGTTTTGTGCATTGACTTTTGTAGAGCTTCATTCTCCAATGGCGCGTCATCTTTTAGTCGAATGCATGCCTAACATGTTTGTTAATAAAATTAAGTGTAACTTGCGAAAAGAGCGACTCTGAATATGTGAAGTAAATGGCTAAAGACAATTGGAAGAAGATAAAAGGATGAATACCTACAAATTCGCAAACGGGAGCTTCGAGGGCCTTTACTACATTCTCTAGCTGGGCATCATCAAATTCGAACAGCAAAGACGTCGCATCTGTAACGCCAGTCGCAGCTAACCCTTCCGCTACGGCACTGCGATCACGTAATTCATCAGGCCAATCTGATTGCCGCAAGAATTAGACAAACATCATAGTCATCTTCTCTGTCATTCGGAAAATACTCACGGATGACCCAGCATACCTCGTGGCGCTTTCTAGGTAGGCTCAAGATCCTTGTAGGCGTGGTATAGCCATAATACTGAGTTGTCGCACCTGCTGTAGCAATGCTTTGGCGCAGCTTCAAGAAGGCTGCTGAGGAGATGGTAGATCCTGACGGAAATGTGAAGCGCAGTACTTGAGACAGCATTGTCTTGAATTTTAGCCGGTTGTTCCAGCTTTAAAGGTCCAAGATAGATGAATGAATAAATCTTGAGTGGCTATGACCCCATACTTATGGAAGTGAGGCGCCAGTTGTAGCCATTGCTCTTCGAAGTACTCCGGTCAGCTATTAGACACCGGCTTCCGTTTGCATTGCACCTTGCCCAATTGATATGAAGTCTCGTTTTCACAAAGCCAAATACGCGTGCATCCTGAAGCCTCAATAGGTCATGCAGTATACAGAGAGGTTTCACTTGTTGGCGTGAATGCGGTACTGCTGTGCTGACTCCCCCGCTACAGGCGGAGTTCCGCATTTAGACGTGGGAAAGCTCTATTATTATACTAACTAGAGATGACGCTGGGATACAAATGGCGGGCGCGCGCTTTCCTAATATGGCGCTGGTGTTTAGGTGAGATTAACAACTCGTTCCACATCAGCAATTCAAGGTGTGATAGAGAATATTATGTTCGACTACCAGTATAAACTCAGCTATTGAATATCAAGCTTAATTCTTTTTTTTTTCCCGGGTTGATTAGAATGTCAGTCTGGTGGAGAGAGCACGCCATTATGATATGCCGTATGCCTAGATTCTAATTGAACTTAGCGGAAGATTTGAGCGCTCATGACTCCATCAAGAACGCATTGGTAAAATAATTACTTGCAATTATCAAAATTACGATTCTCACATACCTTCCCTAAGCATTTATAATTTTAATTTCGATGGGGTAGTGTCAGAAACCAGCCGGAGGGTCGGTCGGAGCTCCGACTGGGCTGAATTATCCGCAGTAAAATGCCGAATTCAACTGCGCTTTCATAACAAGTTGATCTGAGTCTCCAAATGAACAATCAAACTTCCAAGTAGGACCTAGTAAGATTTTAAAAGAAGAGTATTCGTCTTCAGTTCATTCCACTTTACTCATGAGAGAGATATAAAGCTACATCAGCCCCTCTGCCTTCAGAAGAACGCTCAAACTAGTAGCGATACAGCATTTCATTAAGTCATATCAGCTATACGATATGGAATACCATCGGCTTGAGCAATGTTAAATACGAATAGCATGATATTGATAGGTCCACAATGATTAGTTTGTATTCATGTTAGATAAAATAATATCCAAAACGTGGACTCTGTAAGCTTTCCTGACACCTCCAAGTCTTTATGCTCGCATTGACAGCTAATGAGAAGGGATTATTACCTGTAGATGAATATCGTTACAATCGCGTGAATTGAATTAAGCAAAGCCTATGAAATATGAGCATGAGAGACACTGTACGCTCGAATGTCCAGTTCTTGTCCATTGGAGCGGTGTAAGTGCAATTCACGGTTCTTACTTGGCTTACAAATGGGCAAATGTTTATTATATAGCATCTTCAAAGAGCCTCTTCTCAAGAAAAAGAGTAGTGTTCTTTGATAGCTATTGACAGACACAATAGGCTCCCTCGTATTTCATCATTATTTGCGTGGGTCGAATTCCGCTTGCATGGTACATTTTTGAAGGCATATATTAACCCCTTTCTGGCTGTAGCGTTAAAGTGACAAGAATTGGCCGCCATAGAATGGTCGAAGGAGATATCATTATGACATTTACCTCGGCCGAGCCATATGACACAAGTAATCAATGACAGAATTCACGGCCTAAATGAAGTAGCCACGGCTTAGTAAAAACAAAGAAAGAAAGAAAAAGTCCGAGAGCGGTTTAAATTCCGCCAAGTCCGGATGTTATATGCCCGTCAATAAGCGGTAGATTGATAACGCCATATTGCCATGCTTTATCAATCGGCGCTATGAAGTTTCGGAATCGGATTTACGACTACATCTGCTTCGTATTACAACACAGATCCATCCTGATTCAATATCTCCGCGGAATGCTAAATAAATACCTACTTTGTACCTATTGAAAGTAAGTAAAAATTGAGGAAAGGGGATATACCTGATTCTCTTTACCGCATGAAGCTAGTAATCCTGACTCATAGCTGGACATTCTCACTAGTTAATAATCTCTCCGGTCTTCGCTGCTTTCAATTCTAGACTTATAAATGCTCTCCAAGCCATCTGCACACATCTGCACATCTTCTGCCTAGCATTGATCCAAACTCCCATCATATCTTACCGGTTAATGCAACTGCACTTACCAACGCCACCCGCTTGAAACTTCGAGAACATGTCGACGCTAACCCAGACGACGGATGAGACGATCTCGTCCCATGGCCGGCTTTTCCAAGATGATATTGCATTGACTCAGCGTAACCGGCACGCACCGCCAAGAGAAGTAGAATCCGCAAGCCCGCCATCGAACGCTCCTGCAGAGACCTCCGAGACGCAATCTTCGAATCGGTACGCTTCTTGAGCAGTAAAAACTTGGCCATGGATTTCCGGTTAAGATGAGCCTTCCCCATTTCTTCTAAGCAGGTACTAATCCTTCCGTTAGACAAGCCGCTATCATCACCGCCGCTTCGTTTACGATTGTGTTCACTTGCTGCGGTATCAATTTTGCTTTTGGTATTTTCCAAGCCGTGTTTGAAACCCTCTCGCAGCAGCCGGATACCCCCTTTACAGGAGCATCGCCCGCAGAGATTGATCTTATTGGCACCATGTCCATATCTCTTATGACTATCGGAGCTCCATTTGTGGTCGCCTGGGCTAAGCGCTTCTCGCCTTCGTCAATATGCCTCATTGGTTCGATCATATTCTCGGCTGCGCTCATTCTAGCGAGTTTCGGAAAGGCGCTGTGGCATTTCGAAGTCACGCAAGGGGTTCTGCTTGGATTGGGTACCTGCATGAGCTATATGGTTGCCGTCACGATTGCTCCTACGTGGTTTACTACCCGTCGAGGTCTTGCGTTGGGGATAATCACCTCCGGTACTGGTGTCGGAGGTCTTGTTTGGGCTCCTGCGCTGAAAGCAGCGATCGACTCGATGGGCTATAGAAATGCCCTGCGCCTTGCTGGAGGAATCGCCTTCGGACTCAATGTTGCGGCTAGTTATGCTATGGAATGGGAGCCAGCGACAAAAGCTCGTATCCAAACGGAGAATGGTTCAAGAACGAGCCGCATGGATGGCATTCTCAAGGTGCCTATTGTTGATTGGCGCGTAGCTCGAACACGCAAGTTTGCTGCTCAAGCACTGGGCGCCATCTTTCAGTCTGCAGTCTACTATCTTCCGCTCTTCTTCTTCGCCACTTACGCGAGAACTTTGGGATACAGCGACACCGCCGGCGCGAATTTCATTGCTCTAAGCAACGCGTGCAATGCAATTGGGAAAATTGCCATTGGCTACGCGGCAGACCATCTGGGACGACTGAATGCTCTGGTGATTACCACGATCATCAGTGCTATTACGACTGTTAGTTTTTGGCTCCCTTCAACAATATCTGGTGATTTGGCTACTTCGCAAGGCCTATTCATCACTTTTACGGTCCTTTACGGCATCTTTGCTAGCGCATACGTGGCTCTATTCCCTGCCAGCTTGGTGGAGCTATTTGGCATCCAGAATTTTGCCTCTGTTAATGGTGTGCTCTACATGGTACGAGGCTTGGCTTCTCTCGTTGGCACACCAGTTGGCGGCGTTTTGATCCGTAGCCATTCTACGGGCAGCCCCGCAAGGTCGTATGAAGGCATGACAGTGCTTACTACAGTCCTCCTCTTTGCTGCATCTTTCTCAGTCGTGTGGGTGAGAATAGAAGCGATGATAGGAGCCGATGGAAAGCTTGTCAAGAAATGGAAATTGTGAGAGATTTCTTCTACAGAAGCTATGTGCAATACTACTGTTAGCTACTTCTTCCAGAGTTTCACAACTGGCTTGTATGAAGCAGATATCTAACATCATTTGCGCCTACCATCAGGGCAACGAATTGTTTCAACTATCAATAGTATATGAACGGAAGGAAAGGCGTGGACAGTCTTTCGGGTCGGTTTTACTGCAAAAGTAAGCATATACATGAGGTGGATATTAAAAATAGTATTTAAGGCAAACCGAAGACTAAATATATTCTGCCTTGAATTCATTTCCAACACCCACTTTCTAATGCTATAGGCATGTTTCTTCTTTTTCCTCTCCAGTAGGGAGCATTATAAAATGCCAATGTCTCATTTATATTATTCTACCGTAGCCAGCATCTTGTGCACACAACATGAGACTATCACAGTGCTCGGTTGTGACTTGACAAACACCAATCGGCACCAATAGTAAAGATGCAGTTTTGAGGTTTTCAACTAGGCTTGCTGTTGCTGTGTAATCTAGCTACCATACTCATAGAGAAGCGCCCGGTTGAGCTGTATCGAGTTGCTAATTACATGTATGCTTTGCATAAGAACTCTACCTGTGGCGTCTAAGCCCGAACCGTTTTAGGACTAAGGTGGCGATTGCTCCTGTGAGGCTGCATCAGGCCGTCATAGAGCTGGACTAAACGCGAGCAAGATTTCCAGTGGCGGGCGGATCTATCGGATGGACAAAGCTGCCATGCACAGTAGAGACCGGGCGCGAGGCAGCTCTGGGCTCTAGACATGTCCCTACATACATGTATCCTCCCTCCGCCATTACCTCGACAGTTTTCTAAGCTAAACATGGTCCATCTAGCAAAACGCCAAGACAACAGAAGATTGAGGCTGGTTCTCTCTGCTTGGACCTGCAAGTGAATTCGAAATGCTGCTCAACCGTACTCGATCGAATGTGGCTCCTCATCTCAGACCTGATGAAGGACACAAAAAAGACGTGGCTCCGGGAGATGCAGGAGCTACCGGATGCAGCGGAAGATTTGATATATGCTTCCAAACAGATACTGGAGGCCTGGTGAGCTGGTGTAAGAACCTCCAAGAGGCATCACAACGAGTGAAGAACGATGCCTGCGCTGATCCTATATGCGAGAGACGCAAGTCAACTGGGGGTCTCCGCCCACCGTTGAACATTGCGATACACATAGTCGGTTCCCGCGGCGATGTTCAGCCCTTCATACCGATCGCCCAGATCCTTTCCAAGCCCCCGTATGAGCATCGAGTGCGCATCTGCACGCACCCTGCGTTCAAAGACTTTGTCGAGTCTCAGGGGGTCGAGTTCTTCAGTATTGGCGGCGATCCTGAAGCGCTCATGTCATACATGGTGAGGAATCCGGGGCTATTTCCCAATCGAAAAAGCGTCAGGGCAGGTGACATTGGGAAAAGAAGGGCGGAGATGTGGGAGATTATAAACGGTGCGTGGCGGAGTTGTATCGAAGCTGGTAATGGAATGGGGGATCCTGTCAGAGCTACAGATGTAGAGGACGTTGAGGATCTCTTCCTTGCAGACGCCATCATCGCCAACCCGCCATCCATTGCACATATCCATTGCGCTGAAAAGCTAGGAATTCCGCTGCATATGGTTTTCACAATGCCGTTTTCTCCCACCTCGGCTTTTCCACATCCATTGGCCTCGATGAACTACGGCAGTACAGATGCCAAGACAGCCAACTATCTTTCCTTCGTTGTGATGGAATTGTTGATGTGGCAAGGGTTAGTCATTGTGCCATATATGAAGCATAACAGCATCTCCATCTACTGACGTGATTTTCGCTTCTAGTCTCGGCGATTTAATCAACAAGTTTCGCCGCCAAAAGCTTGGGCTGGATCCTATCAGCGTCATGTGGGGATATCAGCTCTTGTCCAGACTTCGTGTACCGTTTACCTATCTCTGGCCTCAGTCACTAATACCAAAGCCACCTGACTGGGGCTCCCATATCGAAATCGCCGGATATTCGTTCCTGTCACTCGCCAGCTCTTACACGCCTCCACCCGAATTGACAGCTTTTCTCGAGAATGGACCCGCCCCCATATATATTGGTTTCGGATCTATTGTTGTTGAAGATCCCGATGCTCTTTCGGAGCTCATCTTCGGAGCTGTCAAGCTTGCTGGAGTTCGTGCCATTATTAGCAGAGGGTGGAGCGGCGTGGGGGACAAGTGCGAAGTCCCAAAGGAAGTTTACTTGGTTGATAACTGTCCCCACGACTGGCTATTCAAGCGCGTCTCAGCGGTAGTTCATCATGGAGGTGCTGGTACCACTGCCGCCGGAATCGCGGCTGGCCGACCTACTGTCATTGTTCCTTTTTTTGGCGACCAGCCTTTCTGGGGACAGATGATTGCTCGCTCTGGAGCTGGGCCAGAACCAGTAGCGTTCAAAGCATTGACAGCGGAAATCTTAGCCGCGAGCATAACTTTTGCTTTGACGCCGGCTGCTCAAGATGCCGCAAAAAAAATGGCAGAAGAAATATCCCAAGAAGATGGTGCAGAAGATACCGCCAAGAGGTTCCAAGAACGCATTGGGTTGGACAAATTTGAATGCGGAATATGTCCAGGTCGCTTGGCCACTCATTGGCACAAGAAATCGCGGACGCCCTTGAGTGGCTTTGCCGTTGCATGCTTGGTTGATCGCGGGCTAATACAGCCCCCTGAGCTTGAGCTTATACGACGGAAAAATTGGTACGTCGATGAAGGCGTTGAGCATCCTATAGTAGGGTTTGTAGCCGCGTTCACTGGTCCCGTGATGGACATAACCACAGCAACTTTCGACTACACTCATGCTTTGAAATCTCGACCCAAGCATGCTACTGCACCAGAAGGTAGAAGGCAATCATGGCTTGATCCATGGGCCGAGAAGACCGAGAACGGGTCCATAGCAAGTAGCAACGGGACATCTCCGAGCCGTCGAATCAATCCCACCACCTTCTCTCGTAGAGAAATGGAGTTGTACGCCTCGAAAGTGGCGAGAAAATCCATAAAGACCAATAACGCCGACATCGATACTCTTCTGCGAGCGCCAACCCTCTACGATAAGCAAAAAGCGGCCTGGCATGCTCGAGAGCGAGGTCGAAATGGTCGCATCTTCTATTTAACTCGTGCGACTGGCCAGTATGCCTCTGAGTTGACCAAAGTAACCCTAAAAGTTCCTGTTGCTTTCTTTTACAACATTGCAAATGGATTTCACAATTACCCTTCGGTTGGCTATGCCGGGGTTGAAGTGCGTCGCCGAGACCAGATTGTCAATCTTGAAACCGGTCTTGCGGCAGCCGGTAAAGAGTTTACGCTCGGAATGTGGGAGGCTTTTAGCGGAGTGGTTGTCTTGCCTTACAAAAGTATTCATGAAGAGGGTGCTAAAGGAATTGGCAAAGGCGTGTGGCGCGGCTCCAAAGGTTTTTTCTCCAACTTGGGTGCCTGTGAGTAATCTCCCCAAATCTTTCCGTCCAGTCATGACGAGACGGCTATTGTTACTGTTTCAAACAATATGACGACAAATTACTAATACCGCCGTAGCAACCTTTGGTTTACCAGGTTACACGCTGAAGGGCGTAGAAAAGGAGCTACAAAAGCATCACCTCAATAACTGTAAAGCCGAAATCATTTTGATTAGGCTCCGACAAGGTATTGAAGCTTTTCGAAACGCAACTCCACGACAGAGAGATGCAGTTGTCTGTCGATGGAAGAAGCATATCCAAAAGAAAGAAGGTTTGTAAAAGTTTCTGTTAAAAGCTACACTCAAAACCTATCTGCAGTCATCTCCACAACGTATGACATATATTGGGATTACGCTACCGGCCCGATTTACGCCAAAACTATTAGCAAAAATTTATATCTGTGGAAACGACGTTTAGTAATGCTTTTTTCCATTCCCTTCGAATTATACACGCCTTCCACATCTAGTAACAGCTAGATTTCTTATAAGCTTCATGTATACTACGATACTTGAGATGTTCTGAGTTACATGTAAAATATGTTTAATGTTAAAATGATGATGTTACAGCTAGATACCTAGTTCGCGGTAGTCTCTGTTGGCGAATGTCTTGTGATGGTGATATATACATGTATCCAATCTACAATCTACATGGCCTCCAGTTTAGCAACATGCAAGGATACGAGAGAGGATATAATTTAATAATGAATCTATAACTCTTTTCCGCAATGCTATTCTAAAACTAATCTAAAAATGAATTATGCTACACCTATAGAGTAGAATTGTGAGTGTCATATTACTGAAGCAGAGTGGGTCTTTGCCGAGGTAATACTATTTCTCTCCTTCTCCGCGTCAAGCGCTTAGAGTATGGGGATAGGTGATTAGTGTTATGCAGGACTCTTATTATTAAGGTTATTGTTCCTGGAATTTCCTCTTTAACGGTTACTTGATTTCTCCTCATTCCACTTTTTTGCAAGTTAATATATTGCTCGAGGGCACACATCAGACTTCCAGAAGTTCGAGTTCATAACAATGTGGAAAAGTGTCTTTCTATTCTATGATGCGCAGATGTTAGTATTAGAAAAAGCTTAACTGGTAACAACTTTCAACCCTATTACTTACCACCGCTGTGATAAAGGCTGTATCTGACAACTTTAACGGAAGGCAAATGCGCCGCTTCGACTATATGAGCCAGATATACATTAATATTTACACGAGAATTGAGCAATGAGTTTATTTAAATTATTCTTAATAATTTAACCAGCTCGTGGAACGTATAGTTCGCGGTTAATACTTCAAATACCGAGGTCATTGTGGGGTCCGATGTTGCAGAGTATCTGCTAGTTTGTGAGCTTCGGAGAATGTTTGCTAGTAAATGCTGCTTGGAATACCTCCGAGGTGCCGAGATCCCCGCTCTACGCATTCAAGGAGAGGAGTACTAGACAATTGATAGAAGCTCGTTTAGTAATTAGCAGTGAGCATCAAAGGATCGCGCGGGGTTTGCCACCACCATAGGCTATTCAATACGTTTGTATTACGAGTGCGTATGAGTTTCTTAAATGAGGGCCTACCACTAAACTATATAAAATTAGTAGGTGAATTTTAAAGAGGATTGTAGAAGATTTAGAGCCACCAGGCTACTGAATCACCTTCATTATCAACTCTACGACTGACACGGCTTATCGATTCCAAAGCGGCCATGTTTATATTTCGGATCGCATCCATCACCAAGCTCATACGGAGTAGGCGGGCGCCAGATGTCAGAGTAGGAAACACTTTTGGTGCCATATTTGGGAAAATGTTCCTGCGCCCTTAATACGTGTAAAGTATAAAGGCTAACATGGATGAAGACGGGCCAGCGCCGCATAATTTGTACTTGACTAAGTAAGGCAAAACGCCATGAGAGACCAGAAGCGCTCTCGCACCATTCTCGCACCGCGCTCGCGTGCTCGGAAAAAAAAGAGAGGGTGTAAGCCCAAGATTACAACACCGGAATCGGCATGCCCAGCGCCAAAATTCGAGGCAATGGATGGGTATCCTTTGAGCAATACACGCCAACAGCTTTCTCTAAATCAAGCGGAAACTCCACGGAACCCTATCGATCAAGCAAATTGAACACTACAACTGAAAACTGACTCGAGGTATCGACGATGCGGTATCCAGCAGTGGCTCCAGACCGACCCCAAGCTTGCTTACCAACCCACATAGCCTTATACCTGTATGGCCATCCCAAAGTGAGCAGTACAAGATAGTCTCAGCCAGGTATTAGGTAAGAGTTGCTAGCTGTTAGTGTAACAACATCTAGCTCGCTTCAAGTAACGAGGGTTGCTATCATTCTCAGCCCTCGGATGTTAGAGTCGGAACAAACGGGAGGTTGCGGAGCTCCGTTGGAGTTAGCTAAGTCCCGCGATGCGCGTATGCGGGGAGGAAACCGGGCGGCACTCAGTTGACAATTTTCTGGGGAACCGGGGTTGACGGATGAAGAACTATAGCTAGTGGGAACAGAGCAATCCACGTCATGGGGCGCCCTTTTTCCCTATCCACACACTGCTTCTCGTTTGTCGGCGACGGTCTGTAACTTGTTTTTTACCTTAATTCTTTCCGCCGCACTGCTGCTGGATCGCGCCGCTCAACACGATGCCGCGACGACGCGCCAGCAAGGCTTGCCTTCACTGCCGCCAGAGAAAAGTTCGTTGCGATGTGACGCTGCGGGGAGTTCCTTGCTTGAATTGCCAGCTTGATCATCAAACATGCGCGATCCAGGAGCGCAAATCCAAACGGTATGGCGACTGTAGCTATGAGTAGCGTTCTTCTTCAGACTAACTAGGGGGGGCGGCCAAAGACCGCTGTCAGATTCGAAAATTTCAGCCTACCGTGAAGGCGGTTCGGTGATAGAAGGCTTGTCGACGAGAGTTGCAGACGAGACTCCCTCCGGCATAGACAGCATAGATCAATGGGCCAAGCGACTGAGCGGAGTGCCGCCATTTGGCGCCAAAGGATCATCGACCAGCCCTCACAGCGACGCGCGATCGAATGAAAGTAATTATATCGACCTCGAAGGATTTTCGCCGAAAACTGCCTCGGCAATTGCGAATGTACACAACGGTAAAACGAAATCGAACCGATATAGCACATTCTCAAATCCATTGAAAGCGCCAGCCAATGGCACCGGATACAACAGCTATGACACTCTGCCCTTCATCGCAACCCCCGATCTGGGACATCTCTCAGCTCTGGATGTGCGATTTATGCAGCTGAATGGGTGCTTCGACCTCCCCCCTATGCCAATTCTCAACGAACTAGTTCGAATGTATTTCCTCCACACACACCCCATCGTACCGCTTCTTGATGAGGGTGACTTTTGGGATTCATTCTCGTGTTCGAATGGAGAGAAAATCTCCTTGCTTTTGTTTCAAGCGATGATATTCGCTGCGTGTGCCGTGAGCTGAGAGTCCACATATCATTCATACAATGTTAATACTGTAGTCTCTCTAACAAACGCTCAATAGTTCATTCCAGAAGCTGTTGCAGAGGCAGCAGGTTTCCCCTACCCGAGGGCGGCTGCAGAGGCATTTTACAAGAAGACAAAGGTCTGGAGCCCATCCCAAGCACGCCGTTGAAAAGAACACTGCTAAGAATGCGAAATGTATGCTTTATACAGATCCTGTACGATTTCGAAATTGAGTCAAATCCTATTGCCCTCGGCCAAGTGGCAATTCTGCTCACGTTCTGGCCCGGCGGTCTACGGCTAGGCCTAACGAAAGGAAACTCAGCATGGCTGGGCACAGCCATTCGACACGCAAAATCCCTACGAGCACATCATTTGTCATCGAAGCATGCCAGCCAGCACACGCAAAACGTTCCCCCAAAAACAAGAATATTACTTCGGCGACTCTGGTGGTGCTGTTACTTTCGCGACCGCTCTCTCGCACTGGCCCTTCGTCGAACGATGCGGATCCCTGAGAAATATCCATTGTTAACTATCGAAGATTTCGAAAACGAAATTCATCGCTCCCGCGTATACAATGCCGAAGCAAAGCGGCGTTTTTTCGACATCTTCATGCAGATATCCAAATTAGTTGTCATCATGTCAGACGTCCTTCGGCTGTGTTCCATTTCAGAAGATGGAATAGATAGCGAGACGACCAAGACGGATCATCATGCGATAGCGAATTGCATGGCTGAGCTGCAAGCATGGCATGATGAAACCAGGCTGCAGTTCCCAGATGATGGAGATCGGCCAGGGATCCAACCGCATTTTGTCATCATACAGACTAATCTGATGTTTATATACTACTTGTAAGTCCCAATGTCACCCATCACGGTAGGATACCGGCATGCAGTACTGCGTACTCTGCCTGCGGCAATACAGCAAATACAAAGGCTGACAGTGTGCTGATTAAGCGCTGCGAAATTGGCCCTCCACCATCAAGAGATTTTCTATGCCGTTCGCGATTCCGACAACGCAAATGGCGAAGGGCCGTATCCCGCCCTTGCCGGTAAAAGCGACCAAGTCCGTGATGCCGTCGACAACCTTATCAAGCACCTTTCCAACCCTGTGCAGCTTGGACTGGCGCAATACCTACCCGTCAGCGTGTAAGATTATACTGCTACTATCTACCATACTCATCCCTGCTCGCGAACGTGCTTTATGCTAACTTGTTCTGGATGCCCAGCGTTGCATTTGTTGCCATGCCTCTCCTGGTGCAGATTCTCAACGCAAAGATCCTGTCCCGCGGCGTTGTAAGTTCGCGAGCGGCAATACATCAAGAGCAGCTGCATTCCCTGATCAATATGGTCAAGCAGTGCCACCGGCGGCTTGGTGGAGTCGACGCCATGTGCGTGATCATTCGACGACTAACAGACGCGGCTCAATCCCGATTTCTGGCTGGAAAGGCTTCTCAGGTAACTGATTTCATCGAACTGATCGACTACAGCCCGCTTGAATACCTGAGATTCTTCTTAAACCTGGACCTGAACCTCAGCAATGCAACGTTGGTAGAGAATATCCGCTTTTCAGAGCTGAAGGAGGAATTACTCCAATCCAAAAAGACCCCATCAGACAGTGAGCGTCATACGCCGGCTCCAGATGCAGAGCAGACCCCATCATCCACGCAACCAACAGAGCCAGCCCTTGCATCCACATCTACACAGCAAGATGCATGGGGTCTGAATTTCCCGGGGGCCAAAACCGACCCTTTCGTGGCAATGGGCGACTCTCCTCTAGACTTTGACGAGCTCCTAAGCGGACAGGGCATGTTGGGCATCGACCCTTCTTTGATTGACCTAGATACTCTGCCCTTTATGAACCAACGTATGGAATGGGAGATGGATGCCTGGCTGGTGGGAGGAACCTAGGAGGCAGCAACCCCTGTAGCTGTTGGTATGACATGTGAAAACATTTTTCGACGGCGCTTGATATGTGTCATTTCAAAGAGGAAAATTCAGGGAAACTTTGAAGAAGAGGAAAAAAACGAATTAGCATGGCGCTAGGAGGACGGTTATTGATTGTGTCTATACTAGTTTATGCGCTGTGTGCTGTAGCATGAAATAGCTCATGGCCAACTGACAGAAAATGAACTTGGTTTTGTGCCGAACTCCCTGATAATATCCAAAAAAAAAATTCTTTCACCGTCACGCTGCAAGCTAAAGATGAAAAACCAAAACCACCGTAGATTGCCCACGAATCATGCCATCCTTGAATGATGGGGTGATGAATTTAGCCGGATCATTCACCGAGTATACAGTAGAAGAAAAAAACGTGGATTTTTCCAATGCCAAGGTAATCGCTTGAGGCATCCCGGATGAGTAGCCCGGAGCAGATGACTCTCAGAGCATATTAGCGGCTGATCCCGTATTGGGTGTTACATGGAGACACACCCCCCATACTACCGGTTAATATAGCCGCCTCGTGGATAGTTGGAGTGGGCATGAGATCCTTGAGTAGACAAGGCTTCCCCATTCGCGGGTGTGGGTTTGTGGGGTAATATTGCCGTAACTGGGGGACCTCATTCGCCTTGCCAGAGAGCTATCAACCCCACTGCTTGGGGAATTAAGAATCGCGATTTAGTAGAAACGCGGAGGTAAGCTGGTAACCCAGCTTTGGTTCAATACGTGTAATTGAGGTGGTAGCTACCATGTACTGTACCACGAAGAACTACTATGCATGAGTGGCACTGCTTCTCCAACTTCATACGGACTGCTGCATAAGGGCTTCTCCACAGCTCTAATGGTAGTCCGGATGGCATTTATCCTCCCGCTGGGGATTCAGCTTTATTACCTACCCACTACATCACCATGTTAATATTAGAATATTCGAGTGGGAAAAAAAAGCTAGTACTATTTCTGCTAGCAGCGTTCTTGACGTTTCTCGGCCAGCCTCGCCTTTGCTCTCCAACAAAGCTTGGATGAAGCGGGCCGAATACTCCAGGAAAAGCTCTTGTTATCTTGTCTGGGGAACCCGCCTCATAGGGTTGCCACGGATGGTAAAGTCGGACCGTTAACATTCTTCCTCGCCGCTCTGTATTCCTTTAGGACGAGAGCCCCTGTCAGTCAGTTAGTTGGTTGATGTTGGTGAGCCACTCGTGAGCTACGGAATATTTCAAGGCTGCGGCTATTTAGGCTAAATAGCAACAGCGCTCCTTGCCGTAGCGCCGAGTGTCACACGCTTTGGGTGAATATCGCATTGATTTCGAGATGACCCTGCCCGTCGGGTACATGGAGACAAGGGCAAAAAATGTTTTGGAGACAAATCATTTATAAAGTAGCAATGGCCCTCTGGTCCCTAGGGTCGCATTGCAGGATGTAACAGAGCTCAATTAGGACTCTGCCTTTTTTTCTCTCCTCCTACTTCCTCCTCTTTCTTCTTCCCATCTTTTACTTTTTTTTTCCTTCACTCGATATTCCAAGTCTTCTTTTACTTTGCGAGAAGTGAAGAAAGGAAATACACCCTCGTCCCTTGCCTTCACAATGGGCGTACAAGCCGACTCCGGCGCTGCCATCTACGATGCAGCGCTGAATCGTCGCCAGGCCCTTATGGGCGACAGTGGAGCTCGCGCTCTTGTGAAAAACTTCCGCGTCTTCAGCTTAGCTGCCTTTGCTTGTATCGGTGGTGTCTTGTATGGGTACAACCAGGGAATGTTTTCTGGTGTTCTTGCTATGCCATCTTTCAAACAGCGTAAGTAGCATTTACAAGTTCATTTCCTGGATTTACACCATGGCATCAAGCTCAGATATTTGACTAACATGCTACATCAGACATGGGAGCGTACGATCCTCTCGACGACAGTGCTAGCCAGACTAAGAAGGGTTGGTTGACGGCCATCCTGGAACTTGGTGCCTGGTTTGGAACTCTGTTCTCTGGTTTCATGGCTGAGGCTATCTCTCGTAAATATGGAATCATTGTTGCCTGCTGCATCTTCATCATCGGTGTCGTCGTTCAGGCAAGCTCCATACAAGCCGGATACAGCGCCATTCTGGGAGGTCGATTCGTCACGTACGTGTTCCTTCGATCATACAGTCGACATGAGCTTATACTAACTTATAATCTAGTGGTATGGGAGTTGGAAGCTTGTCTATGATTGTACCAATCTACAACTCCGAAGTAGCTCCTCCGTAAGTTTTTATAGCTACTTCTACTTATGCAAGCTAGAGAAATTGTAAAACGAGAAATAGCTAACGATTCGCTTAGTGAGGTTCGAGGTGCTCTTGTTGCCCTCCAGCAGCTCGCTATCTGTTTCGGAATCATGGTTTCATTCTGGATTGATTAGTATGTCCTTAACAGCAGAGTACTATACACCCATGTCTACGGTAGTGCTAACATATTTCAGTGGCACCAACTATATCGGCGGAACTAGCCTTGGCGACCAAAGCGACGCATCCTGGCTTGTGCCCGTTTGCCTCCAGATCTTCCCCTGCCTGTGTCTCCTGATCGGCATGATCTTTATGCCATTCTCTCCTCGTTGGCTGATTCACCATGACCGCGAAGAGGAGGCTAGAAAAATCTTGTCGACTCTCCGAGATCTTCCTGCTGATCACGAGTTGGTTGAACTCGAGTTCTTGGAAATCAAGGCTCAGTCTCTGTTTGAAAAGCGAAGCATTGCTGAGCAGTTTCCTCATCTCCGCGAACAAACTGTGTGGAACAACTTCAAGCTTCAATTTGTTGCTATTAAGTCTCTCTTCCAGTCGAGGAGCATGCTGAAGCGTAGTGCGATTGCCAGTGTCACCATGTTTTTCCAACAGGTAAGATTACAAACTGCTGTACTCCTTGTTGATAAAGAAAACTAACACCCTTGGAAGTGGACAGGAATTAATGCCGTGCTCTACTACGCCCCGACCATCTTTAAGGATCTTGGACAAACCGACAACACCGTTTCTCTGCTGGCAACTGGCGTGGTCGGCATCGTCATGTTCATTGCCACTGTCCCAGCTGTGTTATGGATCGACCGAATCGGACGTAAGCCAGTGCTGATTACTGGTGCCATCGGTATGGCTACATGCCACATTATCATTGCCATTCTCTTTGCCAAAAACTCCAAGAGCTGGCCAGAGCACCAGGCTGCCGGTTGGGCCGCCATTGCCATGGTCTGGCTCTTCGTTGTTCACTTCGGCTACAGCTGGGGACCTTGTGCCTGGATCATTATTGCCGAAATCTGGCCATTGAGCTCTCGACCTTATGGTGTCTCATTGGGAGCATCTAGCAACTGGATGAACAACTTTATGTAAGTCAACATCCAACTACTATCCAGACTTACTTTCAGCTTCTAATCCCTTGTCTTTTTTCCAGCATTGGTCAAGTAACCCCTGATATGTTGCAAGGCATCACATATGGTACTTATATCCTATTCGGAGTCCTAACCTACCTCGGTGCTGCGTTTATCTACTTCTTCGTCCCCGAGACCAAGCGTCTGACCCTGGAAGAGATGGTAAGATACCCCATCACGCCCAGCCCTACAAAGGCCACGATACTTACTTCTACTATAGGACATCATCTTTGGCAGCGAAGGTACCGCGCGTGCAGACTTTGAGCGCATGGAGGAGATCAACAACGAAATTGGTCTTACCGCAATCGTCTACCGACAACCTGATGAGGTGGTGACAGTGGAGGCTGAGAAGGCGGCCTAGAGTGCTGGGAAATTTTAATTTCATGGGGATGAAGATTGATATTAGCTAATTGCACTGTGAATTTGCATCAAATTGCTATATCGCATGTATTGATCTCTCAGCTGCTTAGAAACATAATAGCAATGCGTAATTATATGCGCATTAATAACAATATATCATAATCTTGGCATGCATCTTTATTTAAGAAGTATAGATTTATTTTATTGTACATGTGTTTCATCAAAGTCAATACTAGCTGTAGCAGTAAGTGAGGGGCTCAATACTCTAATGATAGAGTAATCAATGTCAGATGAGGCCTATGATATATATATAGCTGGCCATCTATCTCTAGCGCAAACTAAGCTAGGAACGGCTGCTAATTGTCATATGGAGCTCACGATCATGAAGAGTTTAACTGTCTTTGGCAACCTGAGGGAAGTAGCCCCTTTGGAATAATCATTGGTAGCACATCTTCTCCACCATCTTTTTCGCATAGGGGAGGGGAAGACCCCACTCTCCACGATTTCTACTAAGTTTGCTCCATTGATAGGCCGTGTTCATTCCAGCTTCGAAGACGTAGTAGATGGGTATAAAATTGTATCGTGTATTATTTGAAGTAAATTCAAATCTCTATGAAAGGAGGAAGAGGTTAAGTATAGTATCGGATTATTATATAAAATCCCATAGGACTTGAAGAGCACCCGTATCAATAAGGGATTGCATCGAAACGCAAGGGTATACTAGTCACTAGCGATAAGCTTTCCGGTGGCTTTGGCTTGTCTGTCTCCAGTACACGCGCTCTTGACGCTGCACTCAAAAGATAGCTTCAATTAGCGTGGATCTTGATACTGATAGCATTGGGTGGCGACCCGGTTCCCCGCGGCGTGCGGCCTAGCTAAGAGGTGCTGGTCTTACAAGTGACGAATGCGATTACATCAATGTCTCGTTAGTGGGTGGAGGGTATATATATGGCTTGTGCTTCGTTCTCCGACTGCCTGACATGTTCCCTCCGGCAATAACACATCATCCCTACATAACATGGCTGCCTCAGTTAAGATTTCCCTGCCCAATGGGCTCAATTACGACCAGCCCACTGGCCTTTTCATCGATAATAAATTCGTCGCCGGCAATGGCGAAAAGTTTGCCGTCTATAATCCATCGTAAGGCACTCTAATCATGCTTTTAGGTCGGCTGTGCTTTTGGGTGAACAGTGTAATCTGACATACCTGGTCATTAGAACCGAAGAGGAGATCATTACTCTACAAGGCGCGTCAGAAGCCGATGTAGATAAAGCCGTTGCTGCTGCTCGTCGCGCTTTCGAGGGAGAATGGTCGGAGCTTGAAGCCAAAGATCGAGGTGCCCTCATCTATAAGCTTGCTGAATTGATTGAGCGAGACAGAAAGCTACTGGCAAGCATCGATTCCTTCGACAATGGCAAATCTTTTGCCGATGCATATGGGCTAGATCTTCTTGAGAGCTATAATGTTTTCCGATACTACGCCGGCACCGCCGACAAGATCATGGGCAAGACAATCGAGACATCGCCCAAAAAGCTAGCTTATGTATTACAAGAGCCTCTCGGAGTCTGTGGCCAGATTATTCCTTGGTAGGTTAACCATTGCAGGCTGTCTCTACCTGCCAGGATATAGCGACTAACACTGTACCAGGAATTATCCGTTCATGATGCTCGCATGGAAGGTCGCACCAGCTATCGCATGCGGAAATACTGTCGTCCTAAAGCCTGCAGAACAAACGCCTCTCTCAGCTCTATACTTTGGCAACCTCATCGCCGAAGCTGGCTTTCCACCTGGTGTCGTTAACATTGTCCCCGGCCTTGGAGGTGTAGCTGGCAAGGCTCTAGCGGAGCACTTGGACGTTGACAAGATTGCTTTTACCGGAAGCACCGCCACTGGAAAAGCGATTATGAAGTCAGCCGCAAGTAATCTGAAGAACATTACTCTGGAATGTGGCGGCAAGAGCCCTTGTATTATCTTTGATGACGCAGATCTCGATCAGGCTGTGAAATGGAGCCATAGCGGCATCATGGATAACATGGGTCAAGTAAGTCTATTGAAACCGGGCTACATATATATCCTTTTTTTCTACTCTCCAGCCGTTGTCATATAATTAACCTTAAATCTATAGGTATGCACCTCAACATCTCGAATCTGCGTACAAGATACAATCTACGACAAGTTCCTTGAAAAGTTTACCGAGAGAACAAAGGAAGCCGCAACAAAGATTGGCGACCCTTTCCACGAAAATACTTACCAAGGACCTCAAGTCTCCAAACAGCAATTCGATAGAGTATTGGGCTACATCGAAGAGGGCAAGAAGTCGGGTGCCCGGCTTCTCCATGGCGGTGCTAAGCACGGCGACAAGGGCTACTTTATTCAGCCCACGATTTTCGCAGACGTATGAACCCCCCATCTCTTGTCCTATCAACATTGAATACGCCACTAACCAGAGTGGTTATAGACTACGGAAGACATGAAAATCGTTAAAGAGGAGATTTTCGGCCCCGTGGTTGCAATCTCCAAGTTCAGCACCGAGGCGGAAGCCATCGCCAAGGCAAATGATACTTCATATGGATTGGCCGCAGCAGTTTTCACGCAAAAGGTGGCTAGGGCACATAAAGTTGCTCGCAAGCTTCAGGCCGGTATGGTGTTTATAAACTCATCCGGCGATTCACATTTTGGCATTCCGTTTGGAGGCTATAAGTCGTCTGGCATTGGTAGAGAGCTTGGCCAGTACGCTCTGGATGCTTATACGCAATCTAAAGCAGTCCATGTAAACCTGGGAACCGAGCTATAATCAAGCCTTTCTTTTTTTTTTTTTTTAAGAGAAATGGCATGAGAAAAGAATAAAAGTTTGTTTGTTCTCTCAGGCATTGTTTAGTAATAATTGTTCCGTGCACATGTGAGATCCAAACGTATATGAATCCGGTGAGGCTCATCCACAGAGCAAGTTTATGCTACCACCCGCAACTACCCGATCTCTAGCTAGTCACCATTTAATTTACGCCGTAGGAATGCAATCTAAAACATATGTAATTAACCATGTGATTGTTTCCTTCTAGCTCGGCGTACTGTGATAGCAGCCCGTGTTAGCTTATCGACCCCTAAGCCACCATGACCCCTCATTTACCGCGATCCCATGAGGGGTAGCGGAGAATATATGTAATAGCGCTCGCTCTCTTTAGATACCATTTCTAGCGCTCCTTTTAGATTCCATTTATGGCCAAACCTTCCCCAGACTCGAGATTCTAGTCGCCTTCATTGGGCAGCGTCAAGGGCGACAGTCTATAAGTGGAACTCCGGAACCCGTTATAAGCCGGGCCTCTACCTCAGCTCGAAACTTGTTATCTTTCCTCCATCATTGACAGATTCATTCATACGCAATAGGCTCTCACAGTTCAGAAGTGCGAAAAAAAAAAAAAATAAGAAACAATGGGTGACGTTCAACAGCTTCAGTCTTGGGAAGTAAAGGCTTCTTCAGCTAGAGCAAGGCGCGACGCCGGCCTGGCCAAAGTTGAGCCTAAGATAGAGGGCATCCCTGATATACTACCCCTCAGTTCTCAGGATCTGCCAAAAGCCGTGTTGACACCCCGGGAAATTGAAATCACGGAGAAATACTCTGTTACCGAATTGTTGAAGATTCTCCGTGAAAGGAAAATCTCAGTCGAGGAAGTAACGCGAGCATTTCTGCGCAGAGCAGCGATAGCCCAAGTTGCTGTACGTATCATTTACTATCATGCATCTCTTTTGTACATCACTGCTGGGCATGATTCTAACAAGTTTAGGTCAACTGTCTTACTGATCTGCTATGGGACCAAGCGATAGCTCGTGCAAAGCATCTTGATTCCCTGCCAGAACCTAAAGGCGCCTTTTTCGGCCTTCCCATCTCAACAAAGGAGCATCATGGCATGGTTGGCGATAACGTAACTACCAACGCTTCCTATATCGGTTGGGTTGGTGACAACCATGGCTCAAATCTCCTCTATGATATTTTGTATAGCGAAGGATGCGTCTTCTACGCCAGAACCACTCAGCCCCAAACCATCATGCACTTGGAGACGAGCAGCAATGTGTATGGAGTTACCGTTAACCCATACAACCGTACTTTGACTCCCGGAGGAAGCTCCGGAGGCGAATCCGCCCTTGTTGGTATGCGCGGCAGCATTCTGGTAAGTGAAATAAATACCGTTTTTCGCGTCCTTTGAT
The DNA here is from genome assembly GCA_000331835.2 of Trichoderma hamatum GD12. Classification (NCBI taxonomy): domain Eukaryota; kingdom Fungi; phylum Ascomycota; class Sordariomycetes; order Hypocreales; family Hypocreaceae; genus Trichoderma; species Trichoderma hamatum. The sequence goes on from ANCB02000299.1 coordinate 46,437, forward strand.
CAGAGTACTGAGTCGAGCAGGGTGTTGGCGGTGATATTGGAGGCAGTGTTCGATGTCCATGTGCCCATGTCGGTATTTATGGCTTCAAGTGAGTGAAATAGCCCAGTTACAACAGCTTCGGGCATTATTGACACGCTCTACAGGCCAAGTTCCAAACGAATTTCTGTCTTTGGACAGAGGGCCAACATGGCCGGCAAGGAAACAATTCTTTCTACTCCTGGACCCATGACGGTAGAGCGTGACGCATTAGAGCTATTCATGAAAACTGCTATTGCTGCTGAGCCATGGCGCATCGACCCATCCCTTACGGTGAAGGAGTGGAAGCCATATCACTTCACTAAGCCCCTCAAGATTGCCGTTCAGTGGTGGGATGGTGTTGTGAAGCCACACCCTCCCATGATACGCGCGTTGCAAGAAGTTGTCGCCGCGTGTCGAAAGGCTGGTTTCGAGGTGGTCGACTGGAATTGCGAGTCGCTTGGCCATGATGAAGCCTGGGACATCATCTCAGGGCTCTATTGGCCTGATGGCGGCAAAGAGGTCCTCAGTTTGATCAAGGGAGCTGGAGAGTCCGTCTTGCCATTGACCAAATTTATTATTGAAGAGCAGCCAAACGTCAAGGACAGGACTGTGGCTGAGCTTTGGGAGGTGAGTTCTCCTCTATGGTTGTTAATCTCTGTGAAACACACTGACGTATTTTCCCCTGCTTAGCTCACTGCTCAACGAGATGATTACCGCGCAAGATACGCCAAGGCCTGGACTGCCACCGCAGCCAACGGTGAGAGAGAAGTTGATGTCATTCTGTGCCCTCCTTCATTCGGAGCTGCCACTCCTCTCGAGCAGTCGCGCTACTGGGGTTACACTTCACAATGGAACCTCCTGGACTACCCGGCTGTTGTCTTCCCAGTCACCACCGTTGACCAGGTGAAGGACGTAAAGGATACTAGCTACGTACCGAAGAACGACCAGGATCGATTTATCTATGAGATGTACAGCCCAGAGAAGTATGTCAATGCACCAGTGAGCCTACAGATTGTCGGCAGGCGGCAATACGATGAAAAGGTTCTCGCCGCGTTGGTGGAAATTGAGCGCGCTATGGGAAGACCATAAACCACTAGTATCTGCTATTATATGATGTACAAATTTCTGGTTGGTGGAGTTTGGTAGACTTAGAAACGACTATCATGATATAAACCACGCAAACCATTCTCTATTAGCCTCTAATATGAAGCGCCTAATTGTACAATTCAGCCTGTCTCTCAAGCACAATAGGATGCCTCACGGAGCCTGGCTTAAGCTCGGCAAAGTTCAAGTTGATGCCTTCCTCCACTTCGGGATACGGACCCAGAGGAGTGATTGCTAATGGATTGATTTTCGGGTGGCTCTTTGTATACTTCTCCAATGTTAGATCAGGGATGCTCACAATTTGTCTTCTAATTATAAGATGATATTAACTCACGTTTTCCTTGATGTGCTTGAAATCTGTCGTCTCTTTGAATCCCTTTACATTCCAATAAAGATTCTTCAGCCACTCATGAATGACAGGGTAGTTTGCGCGAATGGTGCCCAGATTGCACTTGAAGTGCTGAACATAGATGGCGTCAAACCGTATAATTGTTGTGTACGCACGGATATCAAGTTCTGTCAGATGACTGCCTAGAATGTACGGCCCACCGTTGCGGTGGATGAGGCTTTCTAGATGGTTCAGGGAGGCAAAGACGACAGGCACATTTTTGTCATAGGCCTCTTGTGTCTCTGCAAATCCGGCTTTGTAAACTCCAGTATTTAGATCTCTCTGCATCCACTCAGAAATCTCATCGATTTGGCTTCTTAGGTGAGCCGGGTAGAGATCCAGTTCGTATTTCTGTCCCTCTTTGGGCAGTAAATCCTCAAAGGCGGTTGGAAGCCAGCGCAGCAGCTCGGCGCTTTCGTTGTTCACAATGGTTCCCTCTTTGGTATCCCACAATACCGGAACACTATATTTTCCCTTGTATTCGGAATCGGCTTTGAAATAAATTTCGTGAATGTGCTTGGACTCAAATAACTTATCCGCAGTCGCTCCAGCGTATTCGTCATTTGAAGTAGGGAATCGCCAGCCTGGCCAGCCACCGTCGCCCTTGGGATACGGCATCACAACCGATACGTCGATGAGAGATTCCAGTCCCTTGAGATACCGTACAAGGAGAGCACGGTGCGCAAATGGACAAAAGAGTCCGACGTAAAGGTGATAGCGACCAGCTTCGGGCGGAAACTGGCTTCCAGGCTTGATAAATCCATGCCAGGAGTCAGTTGGGCCGGCGTGTACGACAGCCATGTTGGATTATATGAAATCGAACAACCTTGCTAATTTTGTTCGCTCCAAGGTTTTCTTTAATTTCACACGCCTTCTAAAGAAGTGTTGGAACTTGAAGATTCTCATAGTCTTAAGAGAATGGCATCCAGTAGTTTTATTAGTCTTCGGAATAGGCCCCGCACTGTATTACCGATTCGCGGGGTTATTTGACGCCAGAGCCAGTTTTGCTGACTGTCGATGCGGGATAAATCAGTGATAGCTTCAGTGATATACTGTTACATCGAAGGATGACATGAGAAAATTTGATGCAGTTTGGCGAGATGGCTCATCTTTTCTCATATTTCGGTCGGCACTGGCTCTCTGTGATGGCTTCGGACTCCAAGAAGCATTCTTCTCAGGTTTGATTACTCTCAAGCATCACTTAGCAAGCACGAATGAGACATGACCAACAGATAGTGTAAAAAAAAATTGAACAAAATAATCCAATTGATATGTAAAACAGCTCTCAAGAGCTCCGATTAATAGCACCAACTCCCTTTTTTTATTTCCCTTCCTTCACCATTATTCGGGTATTTTGCCTAACCTTAACCATCAAATGCAATCATCAAAATTCATATCCACTCATGACTTGGACGGGTTCTCCAAGTTCTCCTCCACTACAACAACTCCGCCGCTCTGTTCAGGTTCCGATGAGACTTCATCGGCCTGCTTAGTCTTCACATCTGCCAGACCATAAATCACAATGCTTATGATACCGCAGACGGCAGATAGAACGGAGAACACAAGCGCAACGATACCTCGTGCTGTGAATCCATCGGGGATCCAGCCGGGCTGAGCAGCTTGGTCCTTGAGATCGAGGAAATCCAGTGTGTCAGCCGCGGCGTTTCCTTTGGAGGCGATGCCGGCAGCCTGGCAAACGTCAATGTGCTCCTGTGGGATCTTGATGCGCTCCTGCATCTGCTGAGGAGCTTCGATAAAGATCATGGCCAGACCAGAAGAAAGATGCCAATCAATGTGGCAGTGGAAGATCCAAACACCGGGGTTATCAGCAACAAAACGCATGACAAAGTAGCCCTGGGGCGGCAGCACAACCACGTCTCTGCGAATCGGGATCTTGGGGAAGTCGGTGTGGTTGCTCGGGTCATACGGCACAGGATCTCCGTTCAAGAAATCGAAGAAGTGCTCTCCATAAGGAGGTTGGCGATCGATCACCTGGAAGTTGTGGCCGTGAAGATGGAATGGATGTGAGCCACCGTCAGCGTTGTTGACCACGACCTGCACGACATCATTGTGGTTCAGGACCATGGGATGGGTGAATTCGCCGTAGATGCCCTTGTTGCTCACGAGATCGTCTCCAGCTGACATTGCCGTGTATAGAGATGGCACCTTTGGCGTTGTGAATGAAATGTTGTTCAGGAAGGCATAGCTCTGTCCATTGTTCAGGTTGCCCATGATGACAGTCACATTGACCTCCATATCTGGCTCTGGAAGCAGTTCCATTCCATCAGAGGGCACCAAGTTAATGTCATCAAATGGAAAGATTTGCGTGCTGTCTGTGGCATTGACGACTGCCTGCGGGTGGTCGGCATCTTTGTTGTATTCCAGCCAGTTGGTGTTGTTAAGGCGCAGTTCCGGGGGCATGGTATCGAGAAGAGAAGAATCTGCGACCGTAACAATGGGATAGTTTGTGTCCGTCTCGTTCTTGGTCGTCAATAGAATCGCATATCTTTGAGCAACACCAAGGTAGAGAGTGTCAGCCTCAGCGGGCTCTGTATACACACCATCGACTTCCACAATCTTAAAGGTGTGGCCCTCGATGTAGAAATATTGGGCAACAAATGCGCTAATGTTGATGATTCGGATCAGGTATGTCTTGTTCGGCTTCACGGGCAGGCTGGAGTTCAAAGTGTCGTTGAAGAGGAAAGCATTGGGAATAGGTTCCGCGCCGGTGGGATTGTACACAGACATGAAGTCAGCCGACAAGTCCTCCACCATGTCGTGATACCAGTCCGACAGTGTGACTGTGTATTCTTCGTCAAACTTGAACGGGGCGTGCTCATCATGGACGATGAGCGCCTGACGGTAGCCATCAGGGTAGCAGTAGTCTGTGTGGCAGTGATACCAGTAGGTGCCGTTCTGGTTAACAGTAAAGTTGTAAGTCATGCTTGATCCGGCCGGCACAGGGCATTGTGTAATCATAGATGCGCCGTCCATGTAGTTTGTTTCGTTTTGGAACATGCCGTGCCAGTGGATCGAGGCCGCTCGGTCAAGGTTGTTGTGCATATTGACCACGAGCCGATCGCCCTTGTTGACCTCGATGACTGGGAGCGGCCATTGTCCGTTGATGCCAACGACTTTGCGGTCCGCCAGTCCATCGGGGTTTGCTGTGACCCAGGTGACGTTGAAGTCGTGTGTAACCGTCTTGGCCTGGCAGCCAAGCGCCGCGAGGGCGAGAACCAAGAATCGCTTCATGTTGGGGAGCTGATGAAGGAAGGCAGACGAATTAGATGGCCAACCTGGTAGCCAATTGACCTCTCAGCCGCTCTAGTCCCGTCTCTCTCGCACTCCGTCTGGAGAGCAGCGTATGAGAAACACGGTTCCAGACACAATTGACTTGACTTCGTGTGTGCCACTGTCAAGTGTGGGTGGTAGGGGCTGATGATATCTTATGTTATTTTACCATGGCCTCCCCAGCAAGAATGGAACAATGTTTCCCCATCTCTCTCAGCAAAGTTCCCGAGGCCAGCTGCCATCCATCAGATAACCATCAGACAAGTTCCTAGACGAGAAAAAAGCAGGCTAAGAGGAGAAAACTAGAGAGCCCCCACAGGCTAGATGGAAAAATTCTACGCATGTGTGCCGACCATCGCAGCCTTGGACCCTTGTTCTACGACCCAGAAAACGAATTAAGGCCATCGAGCCCCGTTTAGACTTCCTGCGAACCCTTCTTGGCATTCAATAGCTCTGCCGAGAAGCCGTTTGGCATGATCAGATAACAATGTTTCGGCGTTCTAGTTGAGCCATTTTCTTGATCAGATAATTTTTCGCTTGATCAGATAACTCAAAATGCTCAACAAAGCGGATGGTGGTGGTGGGTCACGGTGCCGTGTTAGCCGAGGCGCCGCAGCTGGAGATGCATCAAACGAATCTGACTGGACGATGCCATTATCTGATCATCTGATTTGGCTGGAAGAGTCCACTTGTGGTGCTTCCAGGCGGCGCCTCAAATGATCCGTCGGAGTCAAACCAGGTTTCTATTACAAGTTTGGCTGAGGATCCAACCCCTGTCGGCTCAAGCTACCACGAAAAGCTTTTTCTTCCTTCCCGATATTATCCAAGCCTTACTCATTCCGTATGCGGCCATGCGAGGCTAAATATACATCAATTGCTGGCCGCCGTTGCAATTGAGTTCCTTTGTCTCTCCCCCCTCCATCTCTCCATCACCCATTCCCCTTTTTCTCTCTCTGGTGTCGGGCACTGTGGTGTAGACAGACACAATGGCGAAGAACGTCTTCGCCGTCCAGATTTTCTTCATTGTGTTCCGAGAGTGCTTGGAGGCTGTCATCATCATCTCAGTCCTCCTCTCTTTCCTCAAACAATGTCTTGGTGGTCCAGGCCAAGACCAGGCCATCTATAAACGCCTAGTCCGGCAGGTATGGCTTGGCTCAGCAGCTGGCATCGTCATCTGTCTTATTATTGGTGGTGCTTTCATCGGAGCCTTCTACGGCCTTGGCAAGGATATCTGGTCAAAGTCTGAAGATCTCTGGGAGGGTATCTTCTATCTGATTGCCGCAATTATCGTCTCCATCATGGGACTTGCCCTGCTGAGAATCAACAAAATGAAGGACAAGTGGCGTGTCAAGATTGCCCAGGCTTTGGCTGAGAAGTCGGCCAATTCTGAAAAGCCCAAGAACTGGCTCAGCGACTGGTCCAGGAGACACGTCATGTTCCTCCTGCCATTCATTACCACTTTGCGAGAAGGAGTTGAGGCCGTCGTCTTTGTCGGTGGTGTCTCTCTTTCCTTGCCTGCGACGGCCTTCCCTCTGCCCGTTGTTTGCGGAATCATTGCCGGTCTCGCCGTCGGTTTCTTCATCTACCGCGGTGGTAACCTCATGTCAATTCAGCTCTTCCTCATTGCCTCAACCAGTGTTTTATATCTGATTGCCGCCGGCATGTTCTCCAAGTCTGTCTGGAGTCTGCAGTACCACACATTTGCTCAGCGTGTCGGAAGCGATGTTGCTGAAGCAGGCAATGGCCCTGGCTCATACAACATTCTCGAGACCGTCTGGCACGTGAACTGCTGCAATCCCGAAACCGACAACGGCTGGGATGTTTTCAACTCTATCCTCGGTTGGCAGAACACGGCTACGTATGGCTCAGTTCTCGCTTACAATGTGTACTGGATATTCCTCATCCTTACAGTTGGTCTTCTCATGTACGAAGAGAAGACGGGATCACTGCCTCTCAAGAATCAATTCTTGAACACCGCATCCAAGGTTCCAGGCCTCCGCCGATGGGCCGAGAAGAAGCGTACGAAGAATGAAGTCAACGAATTCGAGGTTTTCCAGCAGGTTCAAGCTGCAGGATTTCTGCGACAGTAAGCTGGGGTTATAGCAAGGTTCGGATGCATAGTGGGGCCACGAAAATGGGTGTTGGGAAAATGGGTTATGATATCATGTTGATGGGAGTTTTGTATTGATGACGGATATATCCAAATGGCAAGGAGGGTTCGGTTAGTCCTCGCAGGCTGCTTCTAAATTTTAGCCTGTGAAGGAGGAAATTAAAAAAAGAATTGCTTACGTTTCTCTACGCACTGTTATTGCCATCAGCCATGTAAAGAAAGCTGTTGTATCATGTTCTATTTAAAACAAACTGAGCTGCAGTCTATATGATTCCTGTTCTATATAATAGCACTTCTCTTGGCTTTATTGCCGCAAGAGATTGAAACTTTTTGTTCACAGCCACCCAATTCTCCTAAACATGTAGCTGCCACCGCCAACGACAGCCGTTGCCCCTGTAAAGGCTATCAGTGTCCCATATCCGCTCCCATATCCAGCCGCAGCTTGGCCTTGCCATGGCATTCCTTTAATCAGTGCCTCACTCAGCGGCCCGGAGACGACGTTACCAACGCCACGTCCAGCGGAAAGTAGACCAAATATCATGAGAGGATCATAGCTACCACCGCTCCCACTACCCTCTTCACCTGATCCGTTCAGTTTTGTCACCAAATAGCGCATAACTCCTGGCCACGTTGATGTATACGAGCCTGCAAATAGGCCATATACAACGCAGAACACGTAAAGGGATGTCATGTTGGTGCCAAGTCCCCACAGGAAGAAGGTACCAAGTGCTGTGCCAATGGTTGATATTGCGATACATGTCGTCACATGGAGACGGTCAGTCAAGGTACCCATGACAACGCACCCTATAACTGCACCAACATTCAAGACCAAGAGTGTCAGAGCCGACGGGAAATCGCCAGCACCAAGAGACACACGAGCATATGTCGGCAAATAGATACCCGGAAGGAAGTAGCCAACTCCTTCGACAATATTCGTAAGCTGGAACAAGCCAAAAGAAGGGGTTAACAAAAACTTGAGGTTAAAAGGGTTAAGGTGTGTGCCAGAAGCAGGTACCCGTGGCTTGATGAACCAGATCAAGGGTGCAGACAAGAAAAACATGCTGAGGGACCATATCCGTAACGTAGTTCTGAACCCATACTTGTTGAGGAAGTATTCCAAAAGAAGAGGGATTGTAAAGCCACCAAGGCCCGTTCCTGCCCACATTGCCCCGTACGCGAACCCTTTGCGTTTGACGAACCATTCGTCCATGTATAAGATGCAGGGGCAGTAACAAATAGAGCCGCCGATGGCGTATAGGACCCCCTGAGTCAAGATGAGGTGTGTGACATTCTGAGAAAAGGAGGAGATGGCGAGAGCGAGGCACAGAAATAGAAGACCCACGGCAGGCGCATAGCGGGTCGGCTTCGGGTACAGCCGCTGGAGGCCCATAATGATGGGAATATCCAGATACATGATGCCCTTTTTTGGGAAATACAACTGTTAGCATCCTTCTACTGCAGCATGGTATTATAGGGGTTTCTTTACCATTGCTGTGGTACCAATTACAGCAATTCTAGGTGACCCAGCAAAGGGTTCATGTGTGCGATAATAGTCTTGGAACACACCAAACGCAAATGGAAAGCCTATCGGAAACAAATCTCAACGTCAGTAGCCATTCTTGGCATCTCCATCGCCAAGCTGTCACTTACCCCATACTAGCGCCTCCAGAACGAAACAAGCCGCCAAGAAGAGCCAAGCATCTTTCCCCCTGTCAACGGGCGGCAGTGAAAACTCGGTTGTGCCGTCTGGGGGAGACTCATCATCTCCAGAGATGACCGCTCGATCTGAATTGTAATTGCTCTCAGCGGGGGTTGGGCCAGAATCTTGTTTTGGAACATTGACTGTATCGGTGGATATATGCTGTGGAGTTGTCTTCAACTCTATGGATGCCGGTGTTTCCGCCATGACCAAATCGTGCACTCTCCCTGCCTCTCTATTCCGAGGTGTGCCAGAGCTCAATTGACTCAAAGTAACAAACCCAGTCGTGTTGTTGAAAGACTATCCGCCAAATATATAGCGAAATTTCTTTTCAATTAACCATCCCATCGGGCAATTATAGCCATATAAATGAGAGATGGCGATCCTTCCGGCAGTCTGAGGCCTAATCAATTGACGCCTTGGCCCTGCGCCCTGCATGTCAAACCCCACAGCGCCAAGTAGACTGTCCACGAATGAAGAATCTTTGGGAAGGGAGAGGCTCCACCCAACGGCAGCTCAATCTTTAATGATAGGGCATCAGCACCGTAATTCCCGATTTATGGTTTAGCAACGAGCCATTGACATGCGCCTCAATCTGAGCTAGAATATTCTTTCCTAGAATGAGGTCACTATGGTATGGAAACGACCACGCCTTTTGCGATGGCACCTTGTTTTCTTCCCCGCAACCCCGGGTAGCGCAGCGATTGAAGCCAAATTGACGTCTCTCGATCCACCACCTCTAGCGTCAGGTTCCAGGGCCAGCTTCATTCATAAAGAATCTTCCCATCTGCACGATCATGCTTCTCCTATTCCAATAACTATACCCTGTGTGCATAATTGTATAAATTTACGTCTCTCTTCTCACCCGGCCACGCCTTGTATTACCAAATGACTACCAACTGATGGTAAGCATAGAGCAGAAGCTGTAGGGGCTGTAGCAGCAGTAAGGCAGGCGGGCAATGTTGCGTAGCATCTGCTGTATGCACAAAACTGCGAATGGGCTACATCTATTCAAACAAGAGTACACACTTGTGTAAATTTGAAAGCTCTGAAAACTCTGTACAGAGCACGGGAGAGGACATACGCGATGGGAGAGTTTCGAAATACGCAGAACCATCTCAAATACTCAATCCTGAGCCAACTAAAACGAATGTATAGGTAGGTATATTTTACGGAAGAGGGGAAAATATGCTCGCCTTGCCTTTTACTTGGTACATTATTTCGTCTACACACTATACTGTTTCTACTCCAAGGATATAATGCCATCATTCGTGACGAATCTCTCTCTGGCTTCTAAGAAACCGACTACTTGCTTCATTCAAAAATAATTACTCGTTAACGATCGGGGAGCAGTGACATTTCCTAAACACAGCGCCCAGAAAAGATCGACAGGGGCCTCGACGCAGAGCCAGATGTCCACGAACATAATACAAGTCGGAGGACTTACTCAGCCAGTCTCAGACTTAATAAGCCACGCATCTTGAGTTAGCCAGTAAGGATTGAATGTTTCACAGCCGCACGCATCGCGAAAAACGCACGGTCCCATTTGCCATGCCTATGTCACCAGTCTTGGGGCAAACTCGGTAAAAATGTCTCAAGTTCCACACATCACAGCCTGGCCAAGCCAGGGGATGCTTAATTTTAGTTTCCGTCTTCCGTCTATAGCCTGCCAACTGTCAAATTATAGCCCCGGTATGAGGAGATGTTTGAGACACAATATTACGCCAAGATCGGATATCACCTATTTGTTTGGCTACTCGTCGTGATGGGGCTGAAGAACGTCATTTCTCCCTATTTGTCACCATAATTATTAGCTTTGAGAGAATAACTGTTAGATTCTTGACCTCGCTATAATATACTAACTTGTTGTCGAATTTAATATTTTCAGAAAAAGAATCAGTCCCAATGAGCGTCAATTCCTCCCGAGCAGCATCTTAGCCTGTATACCAAGTTAGACATCGTGTCAATGCCAGCTTATAGTAATAATAAGAAACATTGCGAGAGCTTATCCTCACATCAATTCGTATTAATAATAATATTGAAAAGTGGTCTAGAACCACGATCAGCTCGAATACGCCATGAATCCTCCCTACATATGTAGCTTACGGAGGCTGGCGGTCTCGACCGCTTTGAAGCTCAGCAAGCTGTCCCAGCCCCGATATGTGGCAGAGGCAGCTAACCGTATGCATGTTACCTCTCTTTGCTAGGCGAGAATTGGATAAATATCGGAGTTGACTGTTCACCAATCGCAAGGCACTCGGTGAGAGCAAACGCGGAGGCCATGTCTCACAATCGGGACGCTATGACAGCGGCACGGATGGGGTGATCCTTGGCGACCTGAAAAAAGTTTAAGACATCAAAAAGTAATAGTAGTAATAGCAATAATAATAGCAAACAGTAAGAGAAGAGAAGAGAAGAAAGAAGCGGTCAAAGGCGATGCTCAAAACTATAAAGCGAGAGGATGCTCCTCTCTAAAAACTACCATCCTCATCATCACTTCAGCAATTCCAGCTTCATCACCAAGTAAAATCCTCTCAGCAATAATCTTCTTCACTGGCTCCCAGCAGCCTCTATCAAAATGTCTTTCTTCCAAGGAACCTACTACATCCGCAGCGCCCTGCCCCAGAAGAAGCCTGTCGACCTCGAGGCTTCCAACCCTACTGGCCGTCTCATCGAATAGTATGTCCTTACCACCACTCCAAATTTCTAATATGAGAGGGATTACTAACGTAGAGATGCTCTACAGCCAATACCACGGTGGTCCAAACCAGCAATGGCGCGTTTCCCACATCGGGAGTGGTGAAGTTAGCATCCAGAATGTTGCCACCGGCACCTATGCCACTGCTCAGAGTAAGTCTGGCGGCAGACTGAATATCAACATAATCCTTGCGTGCATTGGCTAACTCATCGTCCAACATAGATGGAAACAATACCGTGATTCGAGCTGCCAATACCAATCCCCAGGCCAACAGGGCTGCTCGTTGGGTTCTCGTCAGGGCTAATGTCTCCAACGACACTTGGTAGTAAGTCATCACCACGAGCTTCCACCTATACATGTACTTTGAGGCAGTATATCTCACACCTTTGTATAGCATTAAAAACGTGCAGTACGGCGACAAGACTTTTGATGTAACTGGGAGCAACCAGGCGGACCTGACGGAAATCCTTGCTTATTCCTACCATGGTGGCGTGAACCAGCAGTTTACCTTTCAACGGATTAGCTGTTAATTCATGTCCATCCGGGTAAGGCATTTACCGTAGCTGTCATAGCCGAGATTCAAGGCAAGCTCTCTCTAAGCTTGTCTTCAGCTACTAAAGGGCCAATGAATGTAGAAGGGGTGGTAGGATCAACTAGTTATATAGCACCGAGAATCATACGAATATACTTGTTGCCAATTATCATCAGATATATCTATAGTCGCAAAGAAAGTGCTGCCATTATGCCCCAAATGCCACAATTCAGTATCCCATAAACGCCAAGTGAAGCCCACCATGAATCAACCTTGTTTTTATTTCGTAGACACAAACGCATCAAACATCGTCATGGTATATTATTAGTCTTTACACCCTTGCCCATCATCGTCCGTGTCGAGTATTCATATCCAATGCCTTTCGATGCAATCCGTTAGAGAAGCCTCGATCTCCTCCCCGCTCCCGAGCCTTATCATCAGCCTCTCGAGCAGCACGTTCTTGACTTTCTAGAGCTGCCAGTCGTTTCTCTCGATCTTCGTCAAGCTCGGACGCTGCCGACTGCATGGCAGCCAGCTTGCGTGCCTGTTCCTCCGCCTTCCGAGTATCCTCCCCGGCATCATCACGGCCACGTTCACGCCCCCCGTGAGCGCGAGGATATGCGGGGGAGCGCTTCCGAGGACGGTCTCCTCTGCCGTTGGAGTCTGAGTGTCGGTGGCGACGATCGCGACTAGCATCACGATTTCGATATGAATCAGGTCGGCGGCTTCTGGCCTCGCGCTCTTGTGAATCGTTCCTCCGACGGCCTGATGTGTGCTCTCTATCTTCTGAACGGTCCCGCCGTCTCTCCTTGTAACTGCGGTGGCGGTCTTCGGATTCAGAATCATCATCTCGATGGTGGCGTCGTCGCGGGCTGCGAGACCTGGAATACGAGCGGCGGCGATGCCGCGAGCGTCGGTCCTCGTCACGATCTCTGCTTCGATGCCTGCGATGCTTCCTCCCATGCCTGTCGTCTCCATTTCTATCTCCGTCCTTACGCTTCTTCTTGCCGTCGTCGACCCCCATCGATGAGAGGAGCTGGCGGCGTCTGATGGGGTCGTTCATCATCGCCTCATACGCGGCTTGTTCTTGGCGCTTGATGGCCAGCAGAGGATCGTCGCGGATCTTGGCGGCTGTGTCGCGTGCGCTGTTGGCATTCTGCAGCGCAATGAAGCTCTCTTGTCCAGCAGCCTTCTCGAGCTTCTTGTTGTCGTTGCCCTTGATGAGATTGTCGATCCTCCTCTTGCCCAGCAGATAGGCCTCTGTCTCTTCGGTTGTACCGGCCTGGCCATCCGTAGGGCCTTGGTACATCCAGTCGACGCGATCTACCCTCTTCTTGCCTCCCGCCGCCTCCAGCTGCCTCTGGAGGTCTTCCTTGGCGCGCTCCTCCTTGATCTCGTTGATGCGTTGCTGAGTGCGTTTGCGCTCGGCGAGGGCCTTTTGTTCTTCATCGTAGACGGCCTGCTGGTTTCGCCGCAGACCGGGATGGAAAGATTTCTTCAAGTTCAAATCTCCGCCACCCATGATTGCGACTCGTTGTGTGGACGATCGGGTTGCGGTGATGAGATTGTTTGATAAGCCGCTGTTGAGTGGTCGCGAACCTGCGCGTTGATGGAGAATGAAATGGCAAGATTAGGCTCGATAAACGGAAACAAAAGAAGGGATGGATCGTCGGCAAAGATTTAAAAAAAAGTTATTGCAAGAGTTGCAAGACCGCAGCGGACGAGTGAATCAAGTGGAGAACGCCACATCTTTTCCCAGCTACGTGCAAATGCCGAAATACTGCCATATTTGCACAGTCTCAATTCTTGGCCTAGTACAGGGTAGAGCCGCAGTTGAAGCAGCTATCAAATCGACCCAAGTCTCCCATCTGGGGAATAATAAATACGATGCAGAAAAAAATTATGTGGTTGCCATGTATGACTTCAAAGTGACATTTACAAGATAAATGTCTTGGGGATTAAGAATAATCAGAGCGCAGCTGCCAGATGGAGTAGATAATTTGTTGTCTCAAAACATCTTTATAGCAGACGCAAATCACGCCCAAGACTCAAGTGACATGTTCAATCTTTAGCACATCAAGGTGAGAGAAAAAGGATATCCCTTTCCTCTTTTCTTTCGTTATTGATTTTTTTTTCCATTGAGTTTTGTCTTCTTTCTCCCTTTGGCCGCCTTCGCTTAGAGTTTTGTCTAACCGAGACCCGTGATAGAGTCGTACGCAATATCATACACAGATTTTATACAGTTGAGTCGGAATATATAACTATCATTCAATCGTAAATGCCATGTCTACCAGCTGGCCCTCTTCACTCCAGGAAGGTTCCCTGCCAGCGCCTCCATTCGGAAATTGAACTGCAAGATTGATAGAATGTTAGCTCAGTTTCTCTCCATGGGAACAGAATTGCCGCTGGTCGATCGGCAGACTAGACAAGCATGGTGCACGCACTCTTGTCATCTTAAACGCCCTCAGCACACCACGTCCCTGTCCACCCATTATACAACGGTTGCGAATCTGCGTGGGCCGGGTGTAGGCGTGCATCTGGGAGAGCTGCAGCTGGGCCGTGGCACGAACTCGAGGCGGCAGCGTGGTGTTGCGGATCATGTATCGAAGAGCTTGTCTAAAAATAGCAAAAAAAAGCAGAGATTAGCACGGTTCTCCGACCAAGGGTTCGCGCATTTGCGCCGATTAATCTGCGCAATTTTCCCTGCAATTTGGCGAGCGACGTAGAGATGGAGAGATGGGGAGATGGAGAGATGAGCCTTACCTCTCGGTCTCATTCTCCTCAAAGACCTTTCGCTTGGTGTGGTCGCGAATGGTGCGGGCCTTGACGAAGCAGCCCAGGTCGAGCTTCTTGGCCCGGAACATGGACATGATGGATGGCGGCGGCCGAAGCTCTGGGAATGCAATTGACGAGGGTCGGTGACATTGAAATCTCGGGATCTGGCGAAAGTTTGATGATGCCGGGTCTGGCGGCATTTAGCCGACGTATTGCCGGCAATCCCCTCCGCGACAATTTCGTCAAGCCACCTCGCTACCGCCTGTTGTCGAATATCTACTCGCACCGCCAGTATCATGTGATGGGATGGGATGCTGGGAAAAGCAATCAATTCAACTTCATCCTTGGCGCTCCTGATGAATTTTTCTTTTGCTTCTTCCATTTGCCGACTCGGCTGCCTTATCCGGACTATGTCGCGCCCATCGTCCAATGACAGCTCTGCTCGTATTCATTTAGAGCTACTCCTTCTGCTACCTACTTACTACACCTTATACTGACTACCGACAACCTCTCTCTAATACTCCGTGTCTATAAATGGGAATGAATGCATCGTTTCAGGGGATGTGCAAAATACTACTCACGCTCACGCTGTTGCTGCCGTCAGAGCCGTTGGCAACTCCGCCAGTCGGGTCTGAACAGCGAGCGGGCTTCTGCGGAGGCGCAGTGCTCGCAAGTCCGGCCCTGGTTTGATTGCGAATGGATAAACCGGCAGTACTTGTAGGCTGCCCTTCGCAAGCTCGGCATGCTGGCAACAAAGACCTTTCTATTCCGGCTAATGGGTGGGTTGTCCGAGTCGACTGCGCGCACCACCGATCGAAGGTCCATGTTTCAAACAGAGAGCAGCCCAACAGGCTGACATCGGGGATCCCCCGTATTACATACCTACCTACATGTACTTGACTTGTGCCCGCCGACGGCTTTTGATGGCGATGCCCACTTGGCACACGCACACACTTTGAATACCTGGTCGTGTACGCAGTGCTGCCATGTCCAGCATGTACTGTATCAATGTACTCGATACTTGGCTGGCGCGACGCTGGGAGATTGGGGCCGCAAATTAAGATCCTGGACGACGAGACGGCGATGAGAAACAGAACGAATTGCAGCTCGAGCGCAGCGTGTTCGTCGCGTACCCTGTACCCGGCCACCCCGCGGCGCTGCCAGCACTGCCGCAGGTACTCGCTACCGCGCACGGCCGTCTCCATCTTTCAGGGGAAATCAGGCCCAGCGGCTTATCCCCTGGCGGGCCTAGCAGCCTCGGCGCGCTGTGCCGGATCGGTCCCTGGCGCAGCTTTTGGGAGCTGCCTTTTTTCCCTTTTTCCTTTGTCGTCTGCGTGGCGCCTCTCATTGGCCTGCTGGAGCTCGCAGCCAGTTGCAGCGCAGCGCCGCCATGGAACGCTTGGGCGGCCCCTGCATGCGCGATTCTTGTTCCAGCGTGCCAAGGCGTGGCATGGCGCTGCCGACGTGCATAGCCGGAGGATTTAGAGGTGCTTCTTGGGGTTTCTTGGGGCCTCTTGGGGGCAGAAACCGCGATTGATGCTACCTACCAGAGGCCAGACATTGCTCTGGTGGATGGCTTCGATGATTCCATCCATCTGCACGGCATCCCAGCGCGTCCGTGGGCTCACGATTCCATTTTTTTTTTTTTTTTCTCTCTGGCATTCCATTTTTCCTTCCAGGGCCCCTCCAGGACGCCCGGGGGGGCTGTTGCTGGCTTGTTCCTGGGCTATTCCTGGCTGCTGCTGGCTATTCCTGGACGCTGAAATTACCAGCCAAGACACTCCCCAGGCGGCCCCTCGCTGGCGACCCGCAGCGCTCAACTGCCTTTGCTCGCTGGTACCAGGTACCGCCCGCGACGCCCCCCGGCCCAGCATAGCGCGGTACCCCTTACACTGATTGTGCGGACCCCTCGGCGCTTCTTCCCCGTCTCAGTGCAAAATGCATCAAATCAAGCCGGAGCCCCTAATCTCTTTTACTTGACTTGCTGTTCGCTCTCTTTTCCCTCTTCTTCTTCATCTCTCCTTCACCTCAGTCCTTCCTTGAAACTCTGCAAATAGAGACATCCGCCGTCGTGCTCCAGGGGCCTCGCAGTCTCTGTTGCTCGCTGTTGAGACTTGTCTCGTCCTTTCATTGTCGTTTGACATTCATTGGCGCAGCTTCGCCGCTCACAATCTCCCCAGTGAATCTTTCTTGGCTTCCGTCTGGCTGCCTCTTCTCTTTGCACGCCATCCATCAAAGAAAATCACTTGTTCGCTCTTTCGAGATATATCCCAGATTCGCTTCTCTGCAGGGCCGGAGGAACCACACTCCCTAAGTTGATACAATTAGACTGCCTTTGATTGTATTGTTCTCGCGCACCGACCTCTATTATACCCAACCGTGTCTCCAGCTGTCTTTATATACGCATATATACCGTTAAATTCCCTTCCAAGGTTCTCCTTCTCTCTCCAAAATGCGGTACTTGAGCGGCCTTTTGGCGGCTGCCCCTTTGCTGGGCCTCGTCTCAGCCCAGGTTTCCACATCGTGTAACCCGTTGAACTCGACATGTCCTGCCGACCCGGGCTTCAACACCGACTACACCTTCAACTTCAGCTCCTCGCCGTCTTATGAGCTGTGGGAGACGACTGCTGGATCTGTCACCTATGACGAAGAAAACGGTGCCGGCTTCACCATCAACAAGCAGGGTGACTCTCCCACCATTCGCACTCTGTTCTACTTCTTCTTTGGCCGCGTCGAGCTCTTCCTCAAGGTCGCTCCGGGCGTCGGCATTGTCAGCTCCTCCATGTGGCTGAGCGACGATCTTGACGAGGTCGACTTGGAGTTTTTGGGTGTCAACAACACCATGGCCTCGACCAACTACTTCGGCAAGGGTCTTGAGGATTTCCACAACGCCGGTCTGTACATCACAAAGAACAACCAGGAGAACTTCATCAACTACACCACCGTCTGGACCAAGGAGTCGCTTCAGTGGTGGATCGATGGCACCCTCGTCCGTACCCTCACTCCCGATCAAGCCAACAAGACCCGAAACTACCCCCAGACTCCCATGAGACTCTCTCTCGGTATCTGGGCCGGTGGTGACCCGAGAATGCCCAACGGTACCCGTGAATGGGCTGGTGGTAACACCGACTACTCCAAGGGCCCATACAGCATGTACGTCAAGAGTGCTCGCATCACTGACTACGGTGGTGGCACCGAGTACACCTACGGAGACATGACTGGCAGCTATGAGAGCATCAAGGTCACTGGGTAAGTTGCATTCTACCGCATCGCGTTGAATCTCTTCGTTTTGTTTTACTGACGGGTGATGATTAGCCAAAGCAAAAACTCCACATTCTACGAGGCACTCCACCAGGCACCCAAGCTGTCTACAGCCGACAAGTGGAACAACCTGCCCGCCGGTGCCAGGATCGCCGTGTACGTGGCGGCCGGTGTCGTCGGCGCCGTCCTGATCGGAGCCCTGCTCTTCTACTGCATCAAGCAACGCAAGAACGGTGCCCGAGAGGCCCGCCTGGCGTCAGAAATGGAAAAGATGGACCGTATGGAACTCGACAAGCTGAAACGCGAAGGCGTTGATCCAGACGCATATACTGACTACGATTCTCGCAGTATGAGGAAAGAAGGCATCGTCGCGGCTGATGCGCCCCCAGCAAACGTCAGCCCCCTTGACAGCAAAGGTTGGACCGCCGTAAACATCGAGTCGCCTATGCAGTCGCCCGCTCCCTTTCTCCAAGGTGCAAAGAGTCCTACCGCCGGTGGTTTTGATCACGCCATGACCGATCGGCCTGGAAGCCCTGGTTCTCCTCCTCAGTCACACGCTGCTCCCCAGAGGGCCTCCAGCACGGCTCCCATCCGGACCTTTAGCGCGAGCCACTCAGGTTACCAGGGACTCCCCGGCGGAGAAGTCTAAACACCGATAAATGTCATGATAGAAAGGAAGCGGGCTGGTTTTATCTTTTTTATACCTTTTTTTTTATTGAAACCAAAGAGCGATGGGGGGGCCATATACAACAGCGCGTGGATGAACTCTTTTGCGTCTTCTTTTTTAATCCAAAAAAAGGGTCTCAATGACTTGTTTCGTGTTTGAACTTTTGCCTCCAGTCCTTTGGATGGCGTTTAGGTGTTGAGCTAGAAAGGGATGTATGGCATTTATGGACACTTTTTATTTACCACTTTTTTTACACCCACACATTTAGCCCTTGGGCTTTCTACAACACGTTGCATATAATTTTTAGCTTGGTCGTGAATATGAACATACTGCTTCACTTATTAATACTGCCGAGCTTTCTCGTTGTATCATGACATGTTTATGATGGCCCAATCAGCCATGTACTTTTGTACATGTTCTTGTGCTCTTATCCTTTGCGATGAATATGATGTCGAGACTGCTAGTATGAGATTGGCTAATGACTATGGCTGCCCATGATGATGGCTTGAGTGGACGAGGAAAAGGTCTCGGCATCGCTCGTTTTTACTATATTTTTAATATTATGTTATACAATAAAATCGAATTCTATTCTTCTTTACCATAATCACCATTATTGCAACTCCAATCGAGCTGCTGTGCCAAATGAGAGAAAGCCGAGTCGAATTACAGGTTAGGCACTCGGCTGAAGAAGACGGCCCCC